>OENT01000208.1:87338-160907 GCA_900239685.1 Rotaria macrura | reverse complement strand
TAGATACATGCCATTAATACTCAAAACATATCTGACTGAGTCTATTATGACAGGATTTGAACCAGTCTTTGAAACATTGTAATCCGATGGGTCTACCGGCTACAGCCATGCTAATATAAGAAAACATTTCTCGATGATACTAAAAAGGACTAGACAATGAGATGGCTAAAGAGAATCATGAAAGGAACATATTTTTCTCATTTTTCGAAATTTCTAAGTAGTGGGTAACTATTCAGTTCGACTCCATAAATTATGGATTGATTATTTCAAATACGCTGCCATTTACAGAATAGCACCTATCACAGGCAGTATAATCTAAACAAGCGAAAGAATTATACAGTAGGCGAGAAACCTCATAAAACTCGGCTCAAGTCGTAGATTCAGACGCACACTCACGACTTGAACGAAGGACGAACAATTCTTCTGACAATAGTGACTCGACAGAAAACCAAGACGAAACAAAATAAAACTATCAACAGCAATTATGACACGAGATAGCAGCAACTTATCGGGTGCTTAGATTGCCGTGCATGAGATTGATCACTCAGGCCACTACTTCGTACTGCTCTGAGGTCCATTAGACCCATGAATAGAGTTGGCTTTTCTGGTCTAAAACTCTCATGGGGTCCTTAAGACTGACGAAGTTGTTTTTCGTTCGTATTTGCTTGTTTATTTAACATCCCCTTCTCTTGTACACTCTGAAGTGTCGGTATTCTGAAAAGCGTACCGAAAATAGTCGACGAAAAATACTCTTGAAACAGAAACAAAAAAGGTTTTAAAGTTTAAATCGGTAAACAAGTAATGAATAGTACAAAACGAAATAAAATTCCTCCTTCGAAAAGAAATTTAATGCTTGTCGCTCTCATTTGCAAAGTCAAAGATAGAAAAAAAGAAGGCGGAGCATGAAAAAAACATGCCTCCACGCAGGATCGAACTACGGACCTCCAGTTTACAAGACTGGCGCTCTACCACTGAGCTATAGAGGCGTAGTGGGTAGAATTTTCAGGGACATCTGAATTGCAATTGAAATGAGTTGAACGGTGAATATAACGCAGTATTTCCATCTCAAAGTTTGCTTGAGTTCGAAATGTGAAACGGCTTTTTGCGATAAAAGGGAATGTTCATAGTATATTGCACATGGATAGAATAGCCTCCAGAGCTTTTTAAATGGTATATTTTCGAATAGTTTTTTGTACAGATGATATGAATCGGTGTTGTCTTATATCGTTAAATTATTTTTCAGTGTTACTTCGGTTTCAGCGCCTCGCTGAATAATTGAGTCATTAAATCAAGTGGATTATTATGAATGTGAATCCGTGTTTAAATATGTATAACGATAGTGTGAATGGTTAAAATGTTATGAAAGAACTGATTATAATTGAATGATAATGGCTTGCGCAATGGATTATTACTGCAGTTCTTTAGCTCTACCCCCTCCCCTCGTGACGCTTGCTCACTGGAGAGAATATTTGTGGAAGAATAGCCGAGAATAAAGGAGCCACGAAATTCGAGATTATTCGGGGTATTGTTTGTTTGATAAGTTTTGGGCTGTTGCTTTGGAATAAAGGTTTTTCTTGTCATCGTTCCATTGTTAAAATATAGGGTCTCCAAAGGTGCTAATTGTGAAGCAACGAAAATATTCGAATCGTCGGAAGCAAGTCGTTCTCTGCGTAGGAGATTCATTCCAACGACTGAATTCGATCGGATTTTATAGTGAATTTTCAATAGAACCGACGGAATCCTAGTTGCGGAACAACATTTGGATCCTTAAGGTAGGCATCCGATCGGTTCGATTGTCTGAATCCGACTTCATCCATTATAGGGTTCTGACAGATCTCTAATGACGTCATCAGGTACTAATTGGCACCAAAGTAATAAATCACTATTTTCCTGTCAAATCCGTTACTCACTCCTCAACCAGGATTCCGATGGATTTCGTAGTTTGATCGGATTTGATCAGATTCGGTCGGATTCAGTATCAGATGCAATCACCTTTGTATCTGCGCAGTCAGTAGAAATCTTTTGCAATTTCCATGGCATATTAGCTAATGACTAATTTTACTGTTATGTTAGATTTTTTCGAAACTCTCGCGATAACTCAGTGATTTCACACGCTAAGAACTATAGTTGACCATAAAAACACTATTGGGTAGCTGAAGAGCAATTATGGACAAAGTTGATAAATAAATATATATATTATAGACTTCAAGTCATGACTAGTTGAAATAGTATTCAATATGAATCAAATATTTTCAGAGGCTGACATGAAGCGAAAGTGGACGCCTATCAAACAGGATACGTTAGGAGACGAGGAGTGTTTAAGCACCAATTGTGGTGGGTTCCCTGTTTCCTTTGTTGTATTATTCCAGGAATACTGGATAGATTTTGATATTGCTCACTCAATAATGCTCTCAAAGAAAAAAAGTCAAGGCTAAACTTAGGCGTTCAATACATTTTCTCTGGGGCACTGTTCCTGAATCAATCCGATGCTTCTAGACAAATAGATGAATATTCTGTAGTTCATATCACATAGTTCGCACAATACAATGGATAATATTCTATTTATAAAGTTTTTTTTAATCAGTGGCTGTTCTGGTATCGCTTCGGGGGATAAAGGTTTAAACCAATTTAAACAATAATGAATTCAATTACTTCTTGGTACTAACAAATTTTTTTCTGATCGTAACATTAGCATTTCCCATCATTTCAACTTGTGGAGGAACTGTGATATTGGGACAATGAAGTTTCAAAAATTCATTTTGCCAGTTTAATTAAGAAATCAAAGGAAAATCAGATGACTTCTCAATTGATGTATATCCTGGTGTTTAACATAATTCTTGTTCTACTTTGGTAACTATGTGTGGAACGTCACTTGAAGATTTTTATGCCTAATTCAAAAATATAATAAAGCAAAGATACTTAGTAAACTAATGATTTCTTTCTTTCTGGTTACATTTTCAGTAAATATGTAGCTGTTGTTTTTCATTCATGATCGCTTTATATTTAACGACATCTATCTACAAAGGAAATGCAGAACTTGTTGTTTTTCTTATGGCTTTCAAAACACTTTTCCATTCTCATCTGAGGATGCCAGTGCACCGGTAATTGTATTTTTATGAAAATATAAAGAAGGGATGAATTGTTTTTCGATGGACTATAATCCGTCCATTCATGTTTCCACATTTTATATTACTATGATCATCAACAAGTAGAAATATTGATGTTATTTTCGTTGGATGAATATGTCAAAAATATAAATTTTTCTACGAAATCATTCTTTTTTATCACAGAAAACAGAACATTTAACTAATATAAATATCAATATAGATTTCGATTACATTTTTTTTGTGCTTTATAAAAACAATGCCACCTAAGAAAAAACAGCATGCGAATAAAACAGGTATATATTATATGGCTGATGAATATCGAAAACTTTATCCGGCGTATACGCGAACGTCCATTCATGATTTGATTATACTTTTGCTACCTCGTTGGCGTTCAATGACACTTGTAGAAAGGAAACCTTATGAAGAGTATGTTTAATTCAATTACAAAGCCAATGAAGTAAACAAAATTCTTTATTTTCTTAGTTTAGCTAAACAATTAAAACGTGCACGTATGTTAAATAATGAAAAAGTCATAACGCCTGTTATACCATCGAGTGAAGAAGTATCATTTATTGAAAAGAATAGTATTGAAAATAAGTTTTTGGATTCATATTTTTCTAATGATCTTATCGATGTATTCAAAAGAAATTTAATTTTTGTGACATTTCAAATTTTTTGTCGAACTGATGATGAAGATGGTGGTGATTATTATCCAGCTGAAATAGCAATCATGAAATATTCATTTTTTGAAAGTATCAAACAAGAATATTTTACAATAATGAAACCAGAAAAATTTCCTGTTGGCTATACTGGTACGGCTATTGATTTATCTCGTGAAACACATCAAATTCCACCGTTTGATTTTATTGGTGCTAATGGAGATTATAAAAAAATTTGGCAAGAAGTTAAACGAGTAATTGGTGGTTAGTAGACTAAGAAAAACTGTAGGACTTCGATATAATATCGTTTTTAGCACTTCTGTGTAGAAAGCGTTATAAATGTTTTCAATGAGTATTTCTATTAGCTTAAATTAACATGACAGAATATAGAATGCTCGTTTAAAAGTATTTCAATGCAAAGCTTGAAACAGCTTACTCTTCGATATATCAATTCATATTTTAAAGATGTTTTCAATTTTCAATGATAAAAATTTTAAATCAATTCGAATATCTAGCGACACTCGACTTTAGTGTGTGTACTTCTTGTGGTTGATCTCAAGGTTTTGACAGACTCTTATTTCTACAAACGTTGATCACTTAGTCAATATATGCAAATTTCAAACAAAACATATTGTATACACATTTCATGAAAACAGAATTAATATTTGAAAATCTCATATCCCATAGAAGGATTTTTCTAAATCTTAAAAATATTTTTTGTTCGTATTATAACTAGCTGGATTCTTCATAAGTAAATATTTTTCGATCGAAATTTCATTGAGTGAAACATATATGTTCAAAAAATATGTAGAACGAAAACAATATTTACATAAAAAATAAATAGCTGATATGACTGAAAAATCAAATTGATGAAAAACGGCAATAGTTATGTACGAAAGTTCAAATCTAGGATGCAAGCATTGCCAATTATATACGAGAGAGTGGTGTTATGTTTTTAAACGTGATTTGAAGAAAAAAATTCTTATTTGTTTTTTAAACAAATTTTACAGCTAATTAGGAAAATTGTCACTAGCTCTGATACCAAATAACTATTTATAACTCTTTTGAATTCCTGTTTCTACCGCTGCTTTGCCGATAATTATTGATCGTTCAAAAATAGAGTCAGCCGTGAATTAAAACGAATTTTCATTGTAAGTCGATTCATCCTAAGACAAATTTACAGAGTTATACATGTATTTTAACTGACAGTAGGATGTACAATTTTGAAGCAATATTCATGTAAGACACATTTTAAATGAAATCTAGTTTTGGTATGACAACTTCATTTTGGTTTCTTGGAAACAGCTCGAAATGATCTTGCATGTAAATTTAAGATTCTGAGCTCATAGTCATAGAGATATGAGTGTTTAAGAATATGACGCTTATCTATCTTTTTAAAATTAAAATATTATCTTTTGAAGAATTCCATTTCTGTCTCATATGATGGGAAGTAAGATTCATTGATAGACTTTTCTTTTTTCTATGCATGAGAAAATCATCATTTCCAAATCTTGTAATTCTTACTCGAACTATAGAGAGAAACTTCGAAAAACAAACTATGTATCACTAGTAGTTCAGATGAAACTGATTCTCTCGCCAGAAACTTAATCGCATGTCTTCAGATTCGTTCTAAGACGAATATTTTTCATTGAACTAAGACTTTCACGAAATAATCAAAGTTCATCACATTATGTTGATTTACAGAAGTATGAATTAAATTTTTCTTGATTAGATTCAGTTATTGATTCATCTTCGAGCGAACCAATAGTAATATTTTGTAATGCATTTGAACGTGATCAAACAACGTATCTTCTTAATTGGCTTGTTTCTAAAAGCAGTATCAATACACCATCACGAGCATCGAAACCTTTATTTCGTGTTTGTTCATTTGAAGCCTTTGTCGCCGCAATACTTCGTCGTCTTGGTATTGGTGAGTTTGCTCATCAAAGTGTACGAGAACAATTGCGTCGACCGGTTTACACAATACAAGTTAAAGAAAGATGTGCTTATCATGATTCATTGGCTATACAATATTGCTGTCGTGCTATTAATCATGGTTTCAGTCTTTTTCTTGATGGATTTGTTCGCCAGCGCTTTATGAAATCATTCTCTGAACATGCTCCATATACAATAAATGATAACAATTTACCAAGACTATCAACAATGCAGAGTTCCATACATGAAGTAAAATCGATAAGTAATGAATCAATACGTTCAGGAATCGATTCGATTAGTTCAACATTTATTGAAAAACATAAAAATCGATCCGTTTTAACTGACCAGCAACGAGTAAGAGAATTGTTTATGAAATCATTCTTTGTTTTCTACTTATTTCTTCAAGATAAATCAAACCGACACGAATAAATTAGGAGCGATAGGTTCACATGTGTTTGTTCAATCATCATCAACTAATGTTTCTTCTTCGACGAATCAATCAGTAAACAGTTTATCAACAAAAAACAAAGTAATTGATCAGTGTTCATTTAATTCAAATACAACACTATTCTCAAACATGCTTCTTCATCGATTTTCTACATAGTCTTTCAAAAATGTAATTGGGAATTAGAGAAATATTTATTTTTCCATGTATTCCTACATGTAATGGTATTACAATCATGTGGAATTTCCATGGTTACATGAGAATGATGAAACGTTGTTTAGACGAAATATCTAGAAAGAGTGCAAATCATTATTACTATAATACATCTTGGATCAAATTGATTTAAATCAGAATGAATAGTGCTATAGGTTGAATCTATGATAATTTATTGCTTTTTCTTGTACTACTTTTCTATATGTATCTTTATTAATGAGAAAGTGACTTCAGACATAAAATTCAACATCAAGTAGCTGTTGAAATATTTCTTACATGAAAAATATCGTTCATTCGTTTCTTGTAATGTCGATAAATGTTTCGTAGATTTCATCATTCACTTAAACATTATATCTGTCTTGCGTAATCTTCATTATACTTGATTGAATTCTATGTCATTCAATAGAAATATGCTTATAACTTTCATTGGTATAATATGAATTACGAATGCTTCCTTGTGTTGCTTTTATGACAATATTGAACTTTTTGAGTACACAAATGTCCTATTGTCTCCATGTTGCAATATGTATAGAATCTAGAATATGAACTTGTCTCTTTGTCCCTTGTCTAATTTCAAATTTTATTTTTGAAAAATTCTTATTACAGCTAATATTTAAAACGAATTCAAAATATTCATCTGAAAGTGATTCTACTATGGAAAATAGTTCGTTGACATAAAACCTTGACTGTTAAAAGATGAAGGTGAATTTTAGTTTAAACAAATCAGATTACTAGTGCCACTCTTGAATAAATATTTTTTCGTTTTTTTTTGCAGTTTTTTAAATGGTCCAAATTACAAACAGAATCTCCGATTGAAATTGATTCTCATTTGCCGATAGCTTCATTATTCCAGAAAAGCAATGATGGTGACAGTCGATGTATAACCATAGGTCGTGGTTTCAGAAAACCAGTCAAACATGCGTCTTCAATAAATAGTAATGATTCAGATAATTATGTTTTTGTTAATAGTACAGGTCGTGGTCATCGTACGACCTTTGTACCGTCCATGCCAACAAAATCTAATTTGATACTATGATATGATAAGTAAAACTTTCAGTACGTTTGAAAAATGTCATGTGAAAAGTTATTTTTGAAATTATACTTACTTCATTTAGTCTTTCGTTTTCATTTGCTTAGTATATTCATATACAGATATATTTTTTTGCTTGTTTTGTGTTTCTATTATGATTATAGTTTGGCTTCCTTTTTTTTTGTCATTACAAGTCTATTTTTCAAGTGTAAGTTTCGATGAGCCAAAACGATCGAAAATTATTTGTTATTTCTCTCTATCATTTTTGAACAAGAAAAAAAAGAATTCCAAAACAACAGGAATCGTTTTCTTTTAATATCGTAGGTGAGTAATATCAATTTAGACAGTTACTGATTTGGAACTATGTAGGAATAGTTCTATTAAGATTTTGATTCGTTAAAATACACAAACCACTTGATATATCTACAACTTACTAGAATGCTTTTCGATTCGCGAATAGATCTGACTGAGATTTGTTAAATTCAGTTTGTTTTCTTATAGAATTATGTTGCACCACACACTTCTAGTGAAGAAAATTTTGTTGAAATTCCAATTTTCATTTTCATAGGCTACAGCTTTTTCAGGAATCAAGATTTGAGTTCTATGAAATTATGATCTTCTGTCAGAATATATTGAGGGCTAACTCTAAAATTTTACAATGAGAACAGTGTTTGGTATCTTGACATTTTCGAACTTCTTTTACATGAAAAATTGTAATTTCGTTAAGCTATTAATATTGTTGAAAAGAATATACTAGAAAATGATAAAATTATTTCAACGATCTAATTTCACTGTTCATATATAGTTTAAAATGAATTTTTGTGTGATTTAAGATGAGTACACCCTGCTCCTAGTAAAACTTCAGTGACTCTAAAGTTCATTATTAATTTAATGAGCATTGTGTCGGTCAAAATGTAATTCAATACATAGGTAAGCTTAATCCTATGATTCTTTTTAGATCTACTACTAATGTTGTCTCATATAAAAAAACACTTGGTGGAGCAGAGCCATTTGGCTTGCAAGTGAAATTTTTAGCTTGTTTTGTACAGTTTTGTTTCAATGCAAGTAAAAAGTTTCTAGTAAATGCGCAGTTATATTGCTAATGTGTAACTTTCGTGGATAGTCCGGGACATTTTAGTGGAAAAGAACGAAAATCGTTGAAAAATATTTGCTAGATTTTATTATAAATTTCTGAGCTATCTAACTTTCGTTTCAATCATATTTCAGGTTAAGGAACTTTGATATGAGCTTCTGAAGATTCTCCTTCTAGTACTATGAGCTTGTTGACCATTGTCATAATTTTAGTCTAGTAGACTCTCGATTGTAATTCTTTCTAGTTTCACGTTATTTCACAGAAATCTACTAGTAGACATAATAGCCATGAAAATCATATTTGATAACAGAGAATATATATGCTCTCATCATTGACAGCATAAACTAGGCTGTAATTTGATTGAGAAAATTATGCACTGATCTTAGTTTATCGCTTCAACTCTAGTTTCAGATTTCTAATCGTTATATGCCACGGCCGAATCGATCGCCATTTTTCTTCTATGCTCAACAATATCAGCGTTGTTGTCAACGTGAATCTGGTGAAAAAATTACTATCAACGAAGCAATAGCAGCATGTTACGACAATTGGAAAGCACTATCAGAACAAGAAAAACAACCATATAAAGCTCAATATGAAGAATGGCGTTTACAATATCGAACGAATCCTGTATCAAATCAACTTGGAAAAAATAAAAAAGAAATTAAAAATGATGAAAGCCTTTATAAACGTGATATACCATGTGAAGAATTAAAAACTCATTATGATCGTTTTAGCTTAGAAAAAAAATTTTTAACATCTGAATATTTACCACTTGATATAAATGAATTATTATCTATGCCAATTTATATAATTAATTTTCAAATATTTTGTAAAATTGATGAAGAAGATGGAGGAGATTTCATACCAGCTGAAATATGCATTCTACGTGTAAGTAAAATGTATCTATATTTCTTTACATGAACATAACTTTATGTTTTACATAGTATACATTAATTGAAGGTGTAACAATGTATCAACAAAAATTCTTAAAACCTGGTAAAATTCCAACGGGCTATATGTCATCATGTTTCGAACATATAAGAGAAACACACGGGATCCCATTGCGAGATTTTTCTGAAGCGTCGAGTAATTTTAAACAGATTTATAATGAATTAAAATCATTTCTTCAACTAACAAGTAAAAATCAAACAAGTAATACGTCGAATGTTGATGAAAGAACACGTCGACGATATCTTCGATCAAATCAACCGTGTGTCTTTTTTCCTGCTTTTGAATATGAACAGACTAGTTACTTATTCGATTGGCTGCAAGAAAAAGCTGAAGGTTGGTTTAAAAATGAAACGAGGATGAATATCTTGAAAGCAATGATTAAATTTTAGTAGAAAACAGAGTTAAAATCACTTTTACAAAGTTTATAGAACCTGTTGTTAGAAATAACTTATGTACTATCTTCTAAGAAACTAAAATATCTTATGCCCAAAATATCAGTCGAGAAACCTCAATATCTTATATCTTTTTCTTAAGTCGTATCCAAACTACTAATGCAATCAGATAAGGAATCCAATCTCTACATGTAACCAGAACACTATACTCTCTTCAACCTACATCAACTATGAGTATTGTTATACTAAAAAGTAGATTTCTGGAAAATTCTTTTGGCGTTTATAAAACAAAGCACTATTGAATTTTCGGATACAACCTTTTCTCAATCAACGCATAAAATCGAAATTGACAATATAAAATGTTAATCAATATTGTGAAGAAAAGTTTCTGAGAAAAAATAATTGCAAGAGTTCACCATTCCGAATTTTTTCGTTGAAAAATAGTTTTTTTACAAGTATGTTTGTGTTTCTCTCAAATGAATGGTCCACTCTATATCCTATCATGCTCGAATAAAAGAATTCTTTTCCGACTAAGAATACTATACATTTACTTGTCATGTGAATTATTCAAACTTATTCTATTGTCTCTTTATCTAAGCGAATGTCTGTAAAAACGAAATACAAAAAGCTGCAAAATTTATTAGCTTCTCAATAAATTTTTTTAGGAACAAAACCAACCAAAGATACGCGTCTATTGAATTTAGCAAGTATTGAATCATTAATTATGATTTTGGCTCAATTAAAAAATCATTCTGTATCACGTGATGATATACAAAAAACATTTGCCAATGCTACTTATTCTTTTATGATTGAAGAACGTTGCCCATTTCATTTTCAATTAGGTATAAGTCATTGTTCAGTGGCAAGATGTCATGCTGGAGCGAAACTTATTTCGGCATATTTAAATAAATTATATGTACCTGAAAGACCAACATCAACCAAACCAACTGAAAGAAGTTCTCAAAATTCGATAGTTTACAAAGCGAATCAATCGCCAATAGATAGAGCATCCAATCGGGTGGATCGATTAACACCTGTCAGGTATGATAGTGTTTCAGATGAGTAGGTGGAAATTAGTCTGATATTTCACGAACTCAAACACAATTGATCAAAAAAAATTCTCACTCAGTCGTTAGTTGTTAGAAGGATGACTGATTTGGGATTTATTTTTGAATGATGGACACTACTATGGTATTCTATTCTTGTCGAAACTAAAGATAGATCAAATCAAAGCAAGTATAGAAACTTGTTCAGTTTTTTTTTCTTCGAATCACGATCTAAATTAGAGATATGTACACAAATTGATACAAAAGAAAAAAAAGATAAACGGACAGGCTTGACTTTTTCATATCAAAAACGTTTCTCAATCAACTTTACTACTGAAGACGAGTGAATTCACAACGATAGTCTTTCTGTATGATAACATCGAAATTGTTCTTGTTATTGGAAAGTTATTGTTTCGATTTATTTTCGAGAATCAATTCTTCATTGATAAAACACACTTCTAAATATATTTATTCTTTAGAAAAGAAATCACAAGTCTTGTCTTTCTTGGTATCATTTTAATATATAATTGTGAATTATGTTGTCTGAACAATTTTCTGTACTTCATATACAATGTATTTCGTTGTATTTATCATCGATGAAACTCTTCATCAAATTCAATCACTATATAATGACTAAAATAATTATGTGACATCATTGTTCACAATCTACTGTATTAAATTTTAATGAATCGAAGAACATTGAAGTCGTATTCGAAATCGTAGATGTTTCTTTTAAATATGAGTTTACTACATCGTTTAGTCTGTAAAACTACAAACCTCTCAGGAGAGTTCAATACATGTAATGTTTTAGAGATCGTAAATGAGTGAATAATCCAAAGCTATGACCTCTTTCTGTAGTTTGTTTAAAACGAACATCGATAATGTTTTCAAGAATCTTACTTTGTTGTCAAAATATGACATATTGTATTAGGGGATGTTGAATCGAATTACATATTTGAAAATATGGTTGATCTTCCTAAATATGTCGAGTACTTTGCACTCAATTTCGACAAACTAATTTTCTTTTATCCCACATTATGGCTTTGACATTTATCTGAGTTAACTTGACGATTCTCCTATCAATTCAAGTGTAATATGAGAAATCTATTTGAAAGACGCAGCTAATAGTTTGCTATGCAATGAGATCATCCAAACTAGGACCTGAAGTACATATCAATCATGCCTAAATAATAGCAAGTAACTCTATGTAAGGCATTTATTAGATCACGACTGCCACTTCTATGAGAAATCAAACTCTCAACTCATTCATTCTGTAGTAGTGTTCCATTTTTAAATGTTTCTCGTTATTTCATTGACATGGATGCAACCAATCGTTTAACAGTTAGTTTATTTTTACCTTTCTTTAGACCTCCAGTGACAATTGAACGATCATTTTCAAATCCATGTTCGATGTCAGATAAAAATGATTCAATAGCTTCATCGTATTCTTCTGCTGATCAAAGAAAACCAAATAATTTTAATCAATCAAATAATGAAATTACTCTAATGCAACAAAGAAATTTTCATCGTTTGCTTTCAAATGTTGAATCTACGTATAAGCCAACTGATGATTATCTGTCTGAATATATGTTTGATGATGAGTGTCAGACAAAGAATCATTCAGATATGCAACGAACTATTTTAAATGAACGCAAACAACTATTGTGGAAAGCTATGCAAAGCATCGATAAACAAATAGAAGAACTTGATTTACACAGTGATCAATAATTTCTCGGGGTGTCCCAATTTTATCTTTATCTTTTTTTCTTTTTTTTTGTGTTCTAATTTTTTTCATCAAATATCAATTGAATTTTTTTAAAATTCTCATTATATTATCATTTGTAAATAGAATTTCAGATGGCTTATCTATTTCGTTCTGTTTTAACTCAATCATTGAGTAAAACAACAAGACCACTATGGACAACAATGCAACGAAACATGTCATCACATAATAAAGAAACTGATGCAGAATTCGATCAACGATGGAAAGCATATTTTGATCGTTCTGATATTGACGGTTATTTTAAATCTAATCACAACATTGAATAAGTCAAATAGATGTATTTTGTTTTTACATTTTTGTTTCAGGTTGGGATATTCGACAAGGTATCAATCATATGAATCGTCTTGATTTAATACCTGAACCAGAAATCATAACGGCTTGTTTAAAAGCATGCCGCCGTGTCAATGATCATTCGTTGGCTGTGAGATACTTAGAAGCTATTCGTTATAAGTCAAATGCTGTTTCTGGGCAAGTTTGGCCATGGATTCTTCAAGAAATTCGCCCTACGTTGGATCAATTAGGTGTATCAACACCGGAAAATTTAGGTTATGATAAACCTGAATTAGCTTTGAAATCAATTGATGACATGTAGAGTGAACAAAAACATGTATCATCTGATCTTGTTATCCGAAAAGTTTATGATATTTTTCTTTTCCTTCTTAAAACAAAGATTGGTCCTGTCCCTCTCATTCTTTTTTTAATGTCCAAACTAATAAAACTTAGGTTGTATTTCTCTAGATTTCTTAGTTATTTACTATATCACGATTAATTCTATCAAAACAAAAACAATATGTTTCCAGGTATTTCCTTTTTAAATAGACTTGAAGATATCAACATACTATCATCTGCAATCGATCAAAATCAGTTTTCCAGTCATCACAACCTTAGCCTTGGGCGAACAAATTCTGATTAATAATTCTAAACTCTTCAACAACGAAACAAATCCGATAAATATGCATGTTTAAAATAATCAGGTAACTACGCTTGATGATAAATAAATTCCAATGCTAATTAATACTTGAGCCTTTTATACGTATTCGTAGAGAATTCAAGGGATTTCATAGAAATTGTAACGAACTTAGGAATGCAATCCGATAAGTTATTGCATGATGATATTTTTTCCGTTGTTTGAAATACACCAACATACGACTAGTACAGTTGCTAATTGTTGAATTCTTAACTAAAATTTTTCTTTGCTACACCATGACTACGCGTGTCATCTAAATTCTATTTATGATACGAATATTTTTGAAAAGGATTCGAATTACCAATCTATCACTACGAAAATATTTTAGCACTGAAATGGTCATTGTTTAAGTATAAAATTTAGTCAGAAAAAAGTTCATTTTTCAAACTTTTCTCATAAAGTTATAGTTCTCTGATGGATAAAGTAGTATCACTGTAGTATCTTTGTAGTGGTAGTTTAAGTATCATGAAAATTTTCAAGGTATGTATTGGTCATGGAAATCTATATGATGTACATAGACTAAACTTAGAAATTATTCATGAATTGAAGATTTCTCTCGTTACTTTAATACTGAAATACAACATGAAAAGTCAATAAATATCGTGATAGATCTAATAGAAATATGCTAATAAATATTCATTGACCATATTTTGGAAATTCAAATTGAAAATTCACGTCATATATTCATAGTATCACTGATAAGGAAGATGATCATATGTATGAAACGGCGTGTCCAAGCGTAACATTGTGAAATTTAGGCAAAAGCCATTCGACGCAGCTCGAGAAATTCAATCTATACCATAAATTTGATGTTTTTTGGCTGACTTCTATAGTTTACAGAAATGATTTCAAGTTACGTAACACTGTGACATAAACGGACCCTGATTTGGCAACACTTTGACTCGTCTTCCAATTCCGTGGGAACGACGGTCTCCAATTAAAGTAGGCCTAAAACCAAATTTGTAGAGCATGAAACGAGCTTTCTACTGGTAAAAGAAGTTTCCCCTAGCTCTCGTTATTCATATAGAAAACAAATGAAAAAAAGAAAATGCAACGATGTAACACTCTATTTTTTCGATCAGTTTTGGGTTACTTAAAGTGTTCAGATCTATTTAATTTTTATAGAAATTGGTCTTTTCTCTACATATAACCTGTGTTCAAAAAATCAAGTAGCTACGACAAAGTGCAAGCTCGTCAATAGTATGGAATGTTGAAAACTCCACATAAGTGTAAAATTTGTCTTCCCGAGTGAAAGTTAAAAATAAATATGATATTTTGTAGAGAATGAAATTCAGCAGCCCATGGTATAATAATCAGACGTTATCAGAAGAAATTCTCTCAGAGAAATCAAAACTACGATTTTTCAAAAGTTAAAAACGCCGTTATGGTCGCTAAAATGTGAATTTTTTCAAGAAAGAATATGAAATTCGTAATGAGCGCAAAAAAAAACACATCTTACGATATGTCGAGATCGGTCCATCTGGAAAAAAACATTTTCAAGAACTTTACCACCGAAATAGTGCGTTACGTGGACAAGCCAGAAAATTCCGATTAATAGATCTCTCTAAAGAATTAGCTATAAATTATGTTTCGATTATGATTTGTGAAGAGTTTTATTACTAGCTAATACACTTAAATCTGTAAAACTAACCTTTAAAGGGGATTCGAATAACACCATCTAGATGAAACATTTTTTGCGTTGATGAAAACGGTTCGTTATCCAATCAAAGACAGTCGAATCATGAAGAAAATACTCATCTGAGAAAAATGTCATTTTTCAACGTTTTAAATTCGTCAAAATTTGATGTGCAGCTGAGACAGTATTTATCGCACAAGAAATCCACAACTTATGCTGAGTTTGTACAGCAAGTAACTGACACTGAACTATTCAATAATGTATCAAAAATTTCTTGTAAGATACTCAACAAAAGAATCTGAGAAACATCATAATATAACTCAAACAGCGGAATCATCCATTTCATATTCTTTGTTTTCTCACAGACCTGCCGTCAATGTATAAAAGAAAAGTATTTCAATAATAAAAGTACTTCATTCTTAAAGTATGACTTCAGTTTATCGTCAATAGAAAACTTTATCTTGCTGTGTATCTTCATTTAATCATTTTACCAAGAAAAAAAGAAAGAAGTCACTGTTTACGACGAAAGTCTTTCTGGCATGATAGAATGTGTAATAAAAATATGGATGGGTTTAGAGAAAATGGAAGAAATGTTCTATTCTATCCAAAGAAATCATGTAATTTAACTATAACAGGTGCACTATGAATTCATCTACTAGTAATCATTTTTATTATGTCGAAGAAAACTAAATCATCTTTTCTCTCAGACAATGATACTAATGTTCTTATGTCTTGATCGAGTTGGAATTCTATTCAATAAATGCTAGTTTGACTCATAGATATTTAAGTATCAATGCTATGAGCAATTGATTATAATGTAGCACAATTGATCAGAAATCTTTCGAGAGCTTCTTCACGCTCTCAAAATCAGTGTCCCAAGTTCACACTTGTAAATTACAATACTCTAAAAAAAGATACGTCATCTAATTCTTTTTGAAACGACATTAGAAATATTGTGACTTTATAAGTTATAATTTTCTCCTAGTTCGTATAGCATCTTTTTCGTTTACCGAAAGTACAACGAAAACATACCAACGAGATTTATCGTCGTTTTTCCTCTTCGAGATTATAAGAATAAGTATAGTGACCGTAGTTAGACACTGCTCTCTTCATTCATTAATAAAACATTTTAGAATACGGTTGATTATAAACGATGAACCATGTGGACAAATACCTTTAGATTTCCATAGATATGTATATTAGTACAATTTTCTCAATGATCACATTTCTTATGCTTAAATCTGTAAATCATCGTGAGTTTGACAATCAAAAGGGATGAACATGTAATATTTTTCGTTAACAATCAAAAGGGATGAACATGTAATATTTTTCGTTAACAATCAAATGGAATAATAACTGATAGCTACAACACGTAGACCATACCAGAAGAAAATTCATTCAATATACTTAATAAAAGCAATTATTTCGATTTTGTTAGAGATGGTTTTACTTTCGAAACTCTGAATTTCTCCAATGTACTTTTCTCCCAATTAAACAACAATTCGAATACCATTCGTATTTATTTTACTTTTCTTGATTCCTACTTAGACACATTGATACATTCTTTAATAGTAAGGAAATAAGAATACGTATGCGACAACAAATCAAGATCTATTTAGCAAAATTTATCTTCATGTCTTAGCCTACATAAGATCTTTTTTCAGTTCAACTATTGCTATTCCTGTTTCGATACGTTACAAACACATATATGTTGCCATAGACATTGTCGAGCGTTCTTCGCCTGAGAAACGTACATTATTCGCCCCACAAATATTTTTATCCTTGAATGAGCCAATGGGATGATTGTTCATAATTAATTATTTCGATATATACCATCTGGCAACCATTATCTTGATTACTGCATATAGAAATATAAGCCGTTTTTTTGCATATGAAGCACACCGAGAAAATTGAACTTCATGATAATGAAAAGGCCTGACTTTTAAACCATCAACAATAAACAAAACCAAAGAAAGTCCCTTAGATAATTAAAGCTTGTGATAAATTTTTTGATTAGATTTCGAAAAAACTGCATCTAATAAAAATTCAAATTCTGGTATTTTTGCAGAAAGAACTAACATGAGCAATATGAAAGTAGCTTGAAAGACTCATTTTCTAGTCATCTTCAGATGAAGTACACGCGAAAATAATCGACAACTCAATGAAATATTCATGGTCAACATGCATTGTAAGCAATTACTAATTATAAATAAATTGTCACACAATATGAACGCTACATGATGTGTCATGTCATGGAGAAAGTATGAAATTGAGATCTGATGAATGCAATATCCGTGTACATAGCATACGATTCGTACTGGACGATAGCAATGATCCCAATCAATAAATCAGGAATATCGGAAGTTCCTGTTTAAAACTCTTCGTCGTATTCAACCTCTTATTGTTTTAACATTATTGGATAGTTCTTCTCCTTTTTTCTTCTAAGTGTTGCGTAACAGAAAAAAATGTCAACATGTTTTCAGAAAAACGTTCAAATTCACGATACAATACAGAATAGAAAACCGATCAAAGATGGCTTATTTTTTCCCACAATTATTCAAATACGAATTACAGTTTTTCTATGATCATGCTGTGCATGATTAACGCATACATTCTCTTCATAATTTATTTTTCCATCATTTAAAACAAAGAATAGCATATTAGGTAATGGAGTTAGACTAAAACCTGAAACATTTTCTAAAACTCACATTGATTTCCCAAGATGCACAATCGTTTGTGAATTGTTTTTTTTCCCATATATTCTTTGACTATTCAATTCATTGAAGTAGCATCAAAAATGATTACTACTATCTTCAAGCGCCTGTGAACAACTCGAACAGAAACATGGATGATCAATATTTCAAGTTTTATTATGAGCCAGAATAGCATTGTGAGGGTGTTAGTTTTTGCAGATTTTGGCTACGTGACCGAACGTATTTCTTCCCACTTCTCTCTGAAGACGTTTGTTTAAATAGGTCAATGAATTATGAAAACTACAGAAATTTTTACTGCAATAACTTTGCCAAAGATAGAATATTTGTTTCTCATTGAATATGAATATACAGCATCGACTTATCAGTTCATTTGAAGGTCATATATAACAAGAGAAAAATTAGTCACACACGATCTTTTTTGATCGTATATTGTCACCTATTGAAAACTTTATACACTCTTAGAATTTTCGTCATGGACTATAATTCTAGATATTTGTCACTTATTCTAAAACATTTTTATCACAAATAATTCATCGAATAACATGAAGACAGTTTCATAATATAATCACAAAGTAGTCTCACTACGTTCCACATATTCGAGATCGGGTTGTAACGTCTTAATTTTTCTCGCTAGTTTTCTACTTTTTAAATAATATATGATTCATAGAGCAATAAATAAGTTGGAAAAGTAATTATTCTTCTAAATGATATATAGACTTTTCTAGCATCTACATTTTGGTAATATTTCAAAGTGAATCATTTTCTATGAAAGTATGCTGTATAGTGTCAATCAACAAGCCTTTCAATATTATTCAATCAACCATATTTTTCACTTATTTGATAGACTTCATTGTTTTCTTTCGCAAAAAGAAATTTCTCAAAAATCAAGTTGTTGTGTTTCACTTGAAAAGTTGAGGTGGAAAATATACGTGACTGAGATCAATATTAGATTTATTTTTTCATATGCATATGTTATGTCCTATTTATCGATACTTTTTTTAAATGATCAACTATTAGAAATGTTGACACGAATAATATTTAATTTAACGATCCATTAATCATGTGAAATTTTTAGATATTAATTTACATAGCTATATAGATTCGAATAAGTTGATTTTTATCTTATGGGATGTAATGATAAACAGTCACTCATAAGTGTACTTTGTTAGGTGATAATAAAAAGATAATAACTTCTAGAAGTACGGCAAGTTAGATTATTTTTTATTCGATTAGAATATATAATTAATATTCTAAAAAGAAAAGACTATTCATCTATGAATCATAGATAATTTCAAATATGGAAAAACCAACAAGACATATCCCCGCACAGTATTTGCTGGTACACAGAAAATGACATACATTCATTCTATCTGTAAAAATCAATATATCTGAAAAAATATATAAATTAACACATCGAGTAGGAACTTTAAGGTTTACCTAACAATACATTGATATAATGTTGCATTGAAAGTTGTATCTGCTGGGATGACTCATTTGAAAAGGAAAATTGAGACTATTATAACAGCGTACAACCAAATCATGAATAATACTCTCTTTAAATTCAATATTTCTTTTCAACAAGAACTACAAAATGATGTGAACCGATATAGTGTGATATTCGATTATATGAATGCTACCAGAATCCGTAGTCTCTTGTTGCAAAATATATTTCTGATAGTGGCTACAGATTAAAACATCGATGCAGAGCTAAGTTTTTTCTTGTGTGCTGTTTCTATTGGGTTTAATATATATATATATATATATGTCTCATATATTTACTGTACGTTTTCTGTTCCTCAATATAGGTCAGGCACGATCAATTTTATTGAATTTGTATACAAGATGATAGATATACAAGCGATGTAAAGAAGATATAAAGAAGAAGAAGAAAAGAATTGAAGGCCGCTTTGAAACAACACGAATCATCATCACCGAAGTGACAGTAAATTCATCTACCGATGAAAAAACACAATAAAAAATAATAATTGTTAACGCGTGACAGTAGATTGTGTATTAGTAGACATAAACTATTCTTTTATGCTTCAAGTCGACCTTGAAATTCATCAAATGATATTGATTTGTCATCGTTGATATCGAAGAAGTTAAAAATTGTGACATCACTTGGATCTATTCTTGTTTTCAGAAGAGAACGACCGAAACGTGGTCGACCAATGATAGCATAGTATTCATGGACCTTAAATTGAAAACCTTCGTTACAATTCAACATAAATCATAGATACAAACATACAAGTTGTAAATAGTGTTTAAGTTCTTCACGAGAATGGAAACGCTCCGGTCTAGTAGGGGGAGCTGAAAGAAAAGAAATATTCGTTTTTTAACAGATATTGTTGAAAATTATTATTGACTTACGTGGAACATCAGTAAAACCGGAGAGAACATGAGCCGTTTGAATAGCAAGGACAATAAATACAATCCATGACACACGATTAGCGAGTTTATCTTGAATGGATGACATGTGTATGTTAATGGATGCTTAATTTTTCGAACAGAAGATAATTATGAATTGTTTAATAATATGAAAGGATGATGTTTCCCTATCGATTTTTTGTAGACTGTAAAAGAAAACTAGAAATGAGAATATACGAATAAAAATAGAAGTATAATTTTCTAACATTCAACAGCATAGAGGAACGAGTAAAGAGAGAAAAAGTAATCAGTCGCCCATACTTTCATTCTGAAATGAGCCTTTTATGCATGCTTAAGATATATATTCTGAAGAATTGCTCAGAATTGTTTTTCTATATTACTAATGAATATGCATGACAAACAGGACAATGTTTAATTATGCATTTAAAAACTTATCACGAAAAGAAATCTATATATAAATATATATTTAGGTTACGTACTTTTCTTCTACAATTAACTAGTTATTAAACGAGTGACTAACTAATTTAGTTCTAGTTTTATTTCGTCGTCTCATCCTACCTTGTTGGATTTACGAAATGTCAAAAGCGACAAGATTAATGCGGGAATGGGGGCGTGCGAGAAAAAAAAAATCTTGATTACATATTTATGAATAAAGTTTTCACAAGGGACTTGAGGTTTTACGATACCTATCTATTGTATCTTCTATTAAAAAAATGCAAATCTCTTGACATATGTCTATAAATTATAAAAATAAAACAATACGATGATATTATTTCAAATGAATACGAATAACACATACAACTTGAAATCTTCACTAATATATTATTTTCTTTGGTTTACAACTATCACTAATGAGAGTAACACAACTGAAAAGATATAAGTCATAGAAAAGAAGAGTTTAACTGATGTTTTCAAATCGAAAATTTTGAATATCAATATCAGATGAATTCAGTTTCAGAAATCAAAACTTAACATCTGATTGACTATGAAGAAGAATTTTTCATTTTGTCGAATTTCTATCACCAGAATTTTCTAAAATACTTACAAGAAGATCTTAAGCACAACGACTTTACCTACTGCTAGTAGAAACGAATTTGACTGAAACTTCTAAATACTCAGAAGCAGAAAGAAAATTTGAAACGTGTATTGAATTGGTAGTCAATAAATGATAAACATAGACAAAACATAGTGTCAGTAAATCACATATCTGCTCATTTCTCACTGCAAGTCACTAGTATGAATAGCAGTACAATGAAAGAGGTTGAAGAGTCCTCTTCTTAACATTTGCTTCTAATCAAATGTTTCTCAAATACATGAAGTATATGTCATGATAATAGTTTCACACACTGACAAAGTACATCATAACATCAAATATTGATGTGTCATTGATAGTCGTTAGATCCAATATTTTATCTGCGCCTATGAGAGTCAAATTATTTGCTACCTGGACAGTTTTGTTTTGCAATCTAGGAATAAATATCAAAATAGACTGTCTGACTAATTTGATCGATCAATGTGTTTTCAATGGAGTAAATTAAAATCCGGATTAGGTTCATATGAAAAATACATTCACATTGACAAACATCATGGCATGCCTATCCCTGAAAAAAAGAAAAATGAGATAACGCCTCTTAGACTATTATGAAATTAAGAATAAAACGCAGTCAAAGATTATAAATGGTCTCGTTTACAATATAACTTTTTTACTAATGAGATAAAACAAAGAAAAATGATACTTGATCATGAAATACTCACATGCATAAGAAGTACCGTCTAATATATTCATTTCTTTAATTGACGAATTCAATGAAAGAGAGGCAAAGTGATTAAGGTTACTTGAAATTTAAATTAATTTCGTATTTTGTTTTCAGTACGTAACTGATGTAATAAAGGATAAGACAACGTATGAGAGTACATAATGGTAGGTCATACTGCCTCTGTTACTCTACGAATATACAAGTTCTTCACGTTATATTAAGCGTTGATCGAACATTGGACAAGGCTACGGTACATATGAAATATTTAAAATTATTTAAGTTTTTTTCTATTACTAACAGATGATATCAAAGAATTCGATGAACGTATCCAACTGAACGAAAAAGTATCTCATCGAATTTTTCGAGGTAAGTTAAAATACATTTTTCTATCATGAAGTTTTTTTTTCAAATATTTTTATTACTAGATAAGCTCGAGATATTTATAGCTACTATCTACATTGCTAAAGCAAAACGATTTGTTTTACAGCATAGAAAATAAAAAGAATGAGTCAAAAAAAATCTTTTAGAGCTGGTCAGACTAGATAAGAATATGACTTCATATTGTGACACACTAAGTCTGGCATTTACTTTCCTCATATATATAGAAGGCATAATTAAAATGTATTCAGAGGTCTCTTTTTTACAATTCATCATAAAAATTATGACTGTGATATATTCTTCAATTGAACTCAGAAACACTCTTTGGTTATTTCAGTGACGAATAGTGATTAAACGCGAGATTTATAAAACTCAGGTAGCTACTTTTAGCTTGGCTGTTTCAGTTGGAAAATTGCAATTATTTACAGTAATATATATATATAATCTAACTGACAAGTTCATTCTTAAACTTGGATAAGATGAGAAAAATGTTTTCATTGACTACACCATAATGAAAAAAATATAATGATAATATCAACCCACTTTCAATGCTAAATAAAACATCATACTTTTATCATCATATTCTGTCATTTGATTCACATGAGAATGATGATAAATACAACTCATTATCTCAAACAAGATGCTATTAATGGGAAAGAAAACTCTGATGGGCATTTTCCGTTTTCATTGTCAATCTCTTAAGCACAGGGGAAAAAGATGAATATACATCCTATTTATTTGATACTACCATAGAATAGTATCTACCATATAAGATCTGTGTACAGTATTCTCATAAATGAAGAACCTTGGAACTATTTAACACTGGTCATGAGACAATTATTTCGCATGTAGTAAACAATAGATAGAGTCCACTTTTATAATCATACTATTAGTTGCTGAAAGAAATGAATCTCAATTTGGTGCTATATAATTATTATGTGTAGGAACTTTGATAGCAATATCTTTAAACTAGCTAAAACAATACAACTCATAGCAACTTCCTCCTTTTTCATAGAATTATGGAATCAAGTCATGCCTGAGTTCAATAAATTAATTTGCAGATATCCACGTCAAATAAATTTCATAAGAAAACATTTCATCCTACTATATACGTATATGGCACCATAACTTTGCCTATCTATTATGATTGATGTCGAGTCAACCAATTAAGTTAGTTGATAGAAACTCTTATAATGCAAAATAAAGAGTAGTTCTCTTCTTCTATGTTAAGAAGATTTTATCGAATCTTCAAAATTTTGATTTTGGCTAAGAACATGCTATCTGCAGAGAATGCGACACAAATATCAATGAGTCTCTAAAAACAGTTGTAAAACGGTAAATTAGATACTTTTTGATTAGAAATAAAACTTATGCTTCTACTTAAGATTTTGTCAACAATCAGGCGCAAAGATTACGTGAAAATCATCGCACATTTGATTTTAGACTCGATGATGGTACTTAGCGTTAAATTTTTCCTTTCTAGAAATGTGGAACAGTAACAACGAACAAGATAAGAATTCTTCGAAGTGAAATACATTGAGTTAGTGTTAGATTCATAATAGCAACGCTTCATTCTCGTAGGTACTATTAACAATTACTTTATGACTATGATGAAACTAAAAGGAAGACATTATTATTTTTTATTTTGTTCGTATTACTTAATAAATTTTCATCCAATTTCACAGATCATCATAAAAGTTAATCACAGTGGGAGGAAGAAAGCTCAATACTATGAGAGATTAAAGCTTAAATATAAAGGATATCTCAATAGGAATATTTTTGTTCTCTCCTTCTCATCTTATTCTAACGTATCATATTTCGATGAATCGCATCTACACTCGATCTCATCCTTTCGTCTGTTTCCTGATGCTCTTTTTCAAGCATCACTTTTACAGTCGAGTTATCACAGTTCACTATATGTTTTCTCTAGAAAATTGAAAAAAATAGAAACAATATCATCTTTGCATGTTTTGCCGCCGCATGTGAACAATCACTGATTGATTATGACGCAAGTCAAGATCATGTTTATCGACATGTATTTTGAAAAGAAAACATGTGATAAATAAGACTATTCTTGTCGACTTAATCTTTATTGTACTTTTCACACTACAAGACGTTAAAACATAGTTGCACTATTTAAATATTGGATGATTTTCAAATATAGTTCCATTTACATCGATATTTGCTATTCTCTTTACACCATTTTCTATGATTGATTAGAAAATAACTCATAATGTATATCTATTTATTAATGTTAATCTATCACTCAAAACATAGAAGTAAGTAATTCAATCATAAATATTATATCAGCTATTGAAAGCGTTTCATATGTAATTGATTTATAAACACACCCAATGAAATGTTAGAGAACGGCTGTAGGCGAAGCTTAAAATAAATTATAAATACATGATTTACATGGAGTGTTTATAGCTTAAATAGAGTGTAATCAAGTCAAGCTTATTTGAATCCTGTGAATTCGATTACAATTTGAAAATGTACGCTCTTGCTAATTGTTCTTTATCATTGGTTTATTTTGATCAATAGGTAGAAACAGTGACTTACTATGCGCACTGAATTTTTGTTTTTATATCATGTACGATAGAGCCGTAGGGATTTCAGAAAGTCTTAGATAATGCCACATAAAACAAAACGGAAGGACAATTAAAAATCTTTCATCAGGAATTGGCTATACCAAGTCAACCGATAAAATAGGTACCTGCCCTATTTCTTTTTAATTACAAAATTCATAAATTGTGAAAGTTTGAACTTCTAGCCTTAGGTGTTAGCTGATTATTTTGTCTTTTTCATCGAATCATGGTCAAATAAATGAATCAACGTCATAAAAGTCCTATCATAATCCTTATGTAAACAACGCAAAGTTAAGTTCAGTTCTTTTATGACAAAATACAGTCTATTTTTATTGACCGAATTCAATTAGACGAGCGTAATTTTGTAGTTCAGTAAACGGCATCGAAATGTTAATTCGTTTCATTTGTTTTTGCTTTTGAAAGTTAAATGTCATCGTATGTTAAGTCCATGCATACTTAGATTGAGTCGTTTACATTCTTGCTACTGATTGACAAAAGCAAGTTTCCCATCTAGATATCAATACCTTAATAAGTTCTTTTTGCTTTAGTATTGTTTGTGTATGATAGATCAAAGAAAAATTTCGTATCGATTTTCCGAAATTGTTTCGGTAACTCTTGGTTGTGTAGCTGATTATGTGGAAAATGATGTTTATAAGTGCTACCTAGCTGATATCTTTACATTTTTCATATATTCTAATTTTGTTATGTTTCTATAGGTAAAAGAATGTTAAAAAAATACTATTACATCATGTTCTTCCATCATCAATAAAAAAGAAAATTTTAATAGGTTTATTAAAATTTCTTTGGAAACATGCCTAAGTTTAAACGAGTGTATTCAACGAGAGTCATTTAAAGATGCTTATCTTTCCTGTAGTTTAAATATACTTTTACTATTTTTCTTTTTCTCTTTGAAACTGCTAAATTAGCATGCTCAAGATATGAACATGAAAAGCATTAAAAAAAGAACTCCAAAATAAACAAATATACATCCGGTACGATTATATGAGTTTAACGTTCATATTTCATCATCGAAAATATATTTAATATAAATTGATGCTCCTTATGATGATAGTCTTCTAAAGTTCTAAGGAAAGATAAAATATAGTTTTGGTGTTTCAACTCGGCGATTCTAATTATGTAATGATTTTATATATTTGACAGATATTGATAGTAGTATGAAATATGTCGAGAGATCGAAATTTACAAAAATTCGTTTTCCATATACCATTTCTTAAGTATATCTAAAGTATCAAATAACAGAGTTTTAAATATACCATTGAATCCGACTATTTTGCCCTATATTTCTGACAAAAAAGAACAGTATCATATTTTTTTTTCTTGAATAGATTATGTTAATTTTTCAAATCCAACTTTCATTTCTTTATCAACGAAAAATTAGAAGTAATTTTTTCGGTTGCTGTAACAATTTTAGAATTAAAATCAATGAATCATAATCAGTGAAAAAATTGTTTATCTTTTATTTTTATTTGATATAAATTGTTGATTAACGTTCTGTATCACTTCATTGAAACGAAGCATAATGGATATTCTCTCAATAATATACGTCAGTAATTTCTGTTTTAGCAACCGTTCTTTTTCAGTATCTGCTCGGTTACATACCAGTGATGCCATCGATTCGTGTTTTTCTTTGAACTGAACCGGTCTGAACCGAATAACTTCAATATATTTACGATCTCTTTGAAAGCTGCACATATCCTTAGAATATTTGCTTTTGTTAAAGTTGACCTTTTATGTATACCTCACATACGTATATACCAAGTGCGTCATAACAATGGCAACAATTCATATTTTGCATGTATCTCAGCAGAGATAAACAATATAGTCTTTGTTCTTCCTCTAAAAGACATGTCATGGCAAATTCTACAAAAACTGTAAAAATAAATCCGTATTGGTGTATTTTAATCGTGCCTTCCATATTCGAGATGAGCAGATCCCATGAAGATACTATGTTCCACAGTATTAAATATATCGAAGACGTTTTTGTTTTCCAAAAGGAAATTGCTTGCGAAATTCTTTGTTGAGTCCTTAACGTTACATCGTTGAAAGTCAAGCTATTCTCAACATAAAAAGAAGTCATCAAAATATTTTTCTTATAGAATATAAAATGGGACATAGTGTATCATCATATGGTCTGTTCACCTAGAGTATTGGAAATAGTATCAGAGAAAATCAATAGGGGTTTGTCTGTAAATATTTTCTAGAGCTTTTGATAGGACAATTGTTGAAATAAAAGTCAAAGCTTTCTCATTGTCTCAAGCAGAGATATTTGCAAAACAAAAAAAGGTCTTTCAAATATTCAATACTGTGGGGCATAGCACTATCGTGTGACCTATTCATTTAGTATATTGGAGGGACCATCAAAAACATATCAATAAGGATTTATTGAGACAGTTTTAGTAGAAATTTTCGAGGCGCATCTTTTAAAGAAAGAATCAAA
This sequence comes from Rotaria macrura, assembly GCA_900239685.1. Taxonomy (NCBI): domain Eukaryota; kingdom Metazoa; phylum Rotifera; class Eurotatoria; order Philodinida; family Philodinidae; genus Rotaria; species Rotaria macrura. Next base: position 133,367 of record OENT01000208.1, on the reverse strand, counting down.
ATCATACGGTTAATTTCTACTGAGATTCATGCAACACACTAACTGACGCAATCATTCTGACTCATGTACGATAAATTTCTTCGTCTAGATTGAGCAAACATATAGCTATTACAATTAATGGTAAATGAAAACAACGCTACAAGTCTTGACGGTGTAGTCTGATACATCTTTACATACCCATATCTCTTGCTGATAGAGGTCGATATTTTTAGAGATGTCTGCAATTAAAAAAACAAAGTTGTATTATTTAACAGTAGAAACAAGAATCGATTAAAATAGAAAACAAAGTTCACACTTAAGTTAGACAAAAGCATATAACCAGTGCTATTTTGTTCAATTTCACAGTTTGATATTCGATAATCCAGATTCTCACTCAGAATAATTTTAAAAGCATACACTTTACATTAAACGATTTGTAATCGTGAAAAATAATCAATCCTTTCATGTGTTCTTCAAGAGTCGAAAAGTGTATCCAATGAAAACAATAAAACGGTTTCATCGGATTTGAACCGAACTAATCCCATCTCTGCTATATACAAAGTCGAAGGAGTAATTATTCATCTGCAATATGTTCATCATAAACTTTCTTACAATCGGTTGGTGCTGATTTTTTATACTACCGAATTTTTCACCAATATTATTTTCAATCTAGAAACTCTTAAGAACATATCAAATTATATGTAAATCGTCATTATTTTCTGTTTTTCCTTAGTAATTAAATAAATGTTAAATAGGAATCATTTTTATTTGAACAAGTTTATGAACAAAATGTAAAAAGGTTACTCATATCTATTTAATTTCGATAGATTAGTAACTACTGTTCAAAAGTAGTATATTCTGCTTGGAAACCAATATATGAAGATTGGAGGAAATTGCCCCTGGCTAGATTCAAAGTTAGCATGATTTATAGCTAAAAATCGATTAAGTTTTCACTAAACAAGTGATTGACTGATTGAAAATATGTAATTGTCATTCTCTAGATCAACCTAGGCACCAATTCAATTAATATTATAAAATATATCACAGTTCAGTGTAATTCTCTAATAATTAACTATGACTGTACCAATACATATCATATGCAAACATTTTTTTGTATTTCGGAAATTATTTCAGTGTACCTGTACTTTGATATTTTTCGAACACGTATTTTGATTCACTAGTTGACTAACTTTGATTCCTAGTCCTAATTCAACATAATACTAACGTCGTAAATCATTAATCTTTGTCCATTTTTTATATGTAAGTACATAATCGATCTGATCATTTCATGTCTGTTGAGATTATTTTATAATGATAAATACGAATTGTTAATTTCCTAGACAATTATCACTATGATTTTCGTATGTACAACGAAAGTTCTTAGTTGAGTGAAAACAAATCTAACGAGAGTCCATCACTATTAGGATATAAAATTTACTAGTGCAAAAGAGAATATTGACAACAACCTAATATTACAATAGCCTTTGAATATTGTAGAAGTATGTAGAATAAAATAAATCTTTCTATTTAGAATGACAATTTCTAGTTGGTGATAACGGCAACATTAAAAAATTAACGTTGTATTCGTATCGATGGTCAACACGTACAATATTCAATGGAAAAATTATTTTTTTTCAACTGATGAATTTATTTTGCATTATAGTAGAAACTTGGTTTTCTTGTTATTCTAAACAATTCGAATGTTAATTATATTGATTCATGTATGCCGTCTCTATTCATGAAATGACTAGTTACATTACGGATCAGTTTGCCAATCATCGTAAACAAAAATAGCAAACTTGATGATATCGGCGTAAGATTTTACTTGTTTTTCTTTGATTATTATTATCTTATGCTATATTTTATTTAGAACTTCAAATTAAACAAACGCATATTCTTATTCGATCACACTCTTGACATTATGAATAGTTTAGTCATGTAACATTGGCAATAATCTAAATAGCAAGACAATACTTCTTGACATGCTATGTATCTATGATGTTATTGTTCTTGATTATGTAAATAAAAATAAACTTTCATTATATTCTATTTACTAATTTCACATTTGATGTCTATTATAAAACTTGAATCTTATAATAAAAGAAGAGAAACTAACTATTGTAGATGATGTGGTTAATTGCTGTTTCAATTGGTTGTTGTTCATTATTGTTGTATCGATTGTTAACACGCAAACGAATTAGTATTAATGGGAAAACCATTTTAATCACTGGTGCTTCATCAGGTCTTGGCGAGTCATTAGCAAAGTATCTTTTTAACAAAAGATGTCAATTAATTCTTTTAGCAAGACGTATTGATCGTCTTGAGAAATTACGACAAGAACTTATTAATTTACATCCAACATATCCACAGCCAAAACTAATACAAATAGATTTATCTAATTATGAACAAATAACAGCATCACCAACACTAATGAATATACTTGAACATGAATCAATTGATTGTTTAATTAATAATGCTGGTATTAGTCAACGTTCATCTGTACTCGATACATCCATTGAAATTGTTAATAATATAATTCGTTTGAATTATCTATCGATTGTTACATTAACAAAATTAGTTTTAACAAAAATGATTGAAAAACAACAAAAAAATCCCACAATCGTTAACATATCAAGTGTACAAGGTCTTATTGCTGTACCGGACCGTAGTACATATTCAGCATCGAAACATGCCATCCAAGCATTTAGTGATTCGTTACGCATGGAACTTAAAGAGCAATATGCAGAACAAAACATAAATGTTTGTGTTGTAAGTCCATCCTACATCCGCACTGAACTTGGTCAACAAGCATTGAACCAAATGGCTGATTCAAATGAAAAACAAGTTGAAGATCGACAGTCATCGGCATACGAACCGGATTATGTAGCTGAACGAATTGTTAAAGCAATCGAGATGAGAGAAAAGGATGTTATTATTGCACCATTGCAACAAAAGTTTGCAATCTGGTTAAGACGATTCTGGCCAGAAGGATATTTCAAAATAATGGTTGCAAGAAACAAACGATTGAAAGCGAAAAAACAATAAGATTCAATGGTTTCACTTTTTTTTTGTTTCTTATCCTATTTACAGTTTCATAAAATTATATTGTTCGTTATCATCAGAACATGTTTTCTTTACTAAAATTATATAACAAAAAAAATACGTCATCATTCATTACAAGAAGAAACCTCATAAATCTGATGAATTTTTTTCTTTGTTTCTATGATATCTATTTACATAATCTTCGTCAATCTATCGATCAATAAATTTCTTTATGTAACTTCTCTTTATTCAATCAATGTCAAGCATGGTTTGAATATTACCTCAACTTAACATGAATTCGAAATGATTTGATTGTGAATAATTCTTGTAAAAATGAAAACTGAATGATACTATTGAAGATTGGCTTTTTTGTAAGTTTATCGAGAAAGATTTCTAGTAAATGTATTTTAATAAAAAAAAGAGTATTGACAACTCTCTGACATGCCAATAGTTTAGTCAAATTTATCAGATATGTTGCTTGTCGTGCGAAATCATTTTGACATTTAAAATGACAATGCATGCAACAGAATAGAATGATAGAACGAAATGAAAACTACCAAGCGAGTACACTAACAATCTATAGTTATGATATTCAAATGTAACAATAAAGAGTGACACAAAAGATTTCTTTTCAGTCACATATTGTCTTAAGATCGTCTACTATTCTTTGTGCTAGTGTATTTCTAGAGAGGATATATTACTCATGCTAAATATTAATTCAACTTCTGATGCTATGACTATTATGATGAACTCTGTTAACTTTAACTCAGATCAGTTTTTGCTTGTCTCATGGTTAAAGCACACTCGCGTTCATACATTACTGTTCGCATTTGATCTGAACTGGTACAATATTTTGAATCTTTCACAGATTCCATAACTAGCCAATGCTGTACAACAATATTCAATGTGTTCTGCTGTTTTTATTTAGAAAAAAATTTACTTGAACAGGTTTCTTGAATTTCTTCTGTCACTTCTTGGAAACTATTGATTTTCCTGTATTTCAATACGTAAGAAAAGGTCTATGAATTGCATCTAGTTCTTTCCCTTAACTAAATCTCTCTTCACACATCAAATAATAGAGTTGACAACGATGAACTTGCTTAATTCTAATATCCTTATAACGTTTGTTCGTAAAAACAACAAGGTTTCAACAAGCTGATAATAGGGTAATAGTTTATAATGTTCTCAAGGTCAGTAGGAATGCTGGTTTTTTGGTTCAACCCTTTTGAAATTCAACATACATAAGTTTGTAAACAGAGAATAATACATAAAAAGACATTAGTTGGGACAGATCAGACAATACCGTTATCAAGTCTGTTGTGACGACGTATAAAGCTACATTTATAGGCTAGGATAGTATGGAGCACGTAATTCTACTTAATTTTCGATTGATTGTATGCGTTATTTTGTGAGATAATCCAGGAAATTCTGAAGAGCATCCTGTGATGAGAGAATAACAACATCTCTCGTTGTTTTAATGATTTTATTTTCAATTTTCAATAAATGTCTTTCTTTTGAAAGTAGAATTCGCATGAATGTAAAGCGTCATCAAATCATCGTTAAGCTCCTACAAGCTGTATCAATTTTTCATACAATGCTTCAATTCTGGTAAAGTGGATGTTCTGTAGAATTTTTGAAAACTTGAATTAATTTCGAAAATAGCACGAAGTCAACAAAAACTAGGAACATGTCAGAAAATAAGATCCAATTCGATAGAGAACCAATTCAAAAATTCTTATAAAAACGAAAACACGAAACAGTGTGTTGGAATTTGATGAAAACAATAATGAATGGAGAATCTTTCGTGAATAGATTATTTGAAAGCGAAGGTTCATCAGTTCATTTATTCAACACACTAGAAATGAATTGAAAGGTGTTCTTATCATCTACCAATTAGATGAAATGACAGAATTATACTTCGATTAACTTGAATAAAATGATGAATATATCAAACTGTATCTCTAATATATCAAGGGGTGTTTTTATTTTTGGTACATGTAATATGTCTTGATTTTACAGATGGAAAATCGTTCATTTTTTGTTGAAATCCTCAGTTGATAGTTTCACCTATTATTTTACAGGTAAATATGTAGATTTTTATCTGATTACTTTTAATTACACATATAATCGTTATGACATCATAATGTCATCTGACATTACGAATTTCAAAAAATTGAATTAAACAATGACCTAAACAATAGCCTAGATTGATGAAAATATGTACGTATCTAAAATCTTCCGCTTAAGCAAAATATCTTTGACTGATTAATAATCCTTGCAAGATCGAAACGTTAAACGAAAATTGAAATTTTTCGATCTACTAAAACAAAATATTTATCTAACCCTCCCCCCCCCCAAATAAAAGACCCTGGGTCTTCTGTTATGTTGCAGCATAAAAATTTTCCAGAGGGGTCTTCAATAAAGAACCAAAATTTTGCCCAATATTTAATTAAAAAGGTTTTCCAGAAAACGAAAGGGATTTTCCGGATTCCCATCGGAATTTTCAAGGCTTTAAGGATGTCATTATCATTATGAACACATTCTCTTAATATTTCCAACTGAAAAACCTAAGAATCAAGCATATTTTGATGAAAAAACACTAATTTAAGGCCCTAATTAGCAAAACATTAATTAATTAAAGGGGGTCTTCTATTGCGTCGGACGAAATTTTTCTCGAGGGGGTCTTCTATTATAAGAGGGTCTTGTAATATGGGGGGTCTTCTATTATCGGGGGGGGGGGGGGTTTACTTGAATGAGTATTATAGCAAATTTCATCAAACTCACATACATCGCAACTCAAATCAACGTAAAGAACCATATAGAAGCAGCAAAATTTTTCATTTCGTTAAGTATGTTGTTATTTAGTTATAAATATTTAAATAACGAAGACGAAACAATACATGAACTGCTTTGTAATAGCTGCATTATTGTAAAGAAGTTTGTCATTGAGAAGTTAGTTAATTTTCAACAAAATTAATGCCTATCATTGATAAACGTCGTTCAACATTAAACAATATTCAAAGGTTATAATGATATTTATTTATTTATGGGCAATTTCATTACAAATTAGAATAACACCATAGGACTAACTTCGTTGTATTGAAATTAAACTTTGTTGGATTGAATCCAAAGTTGGTTCTATTGAAACTAGAACGTAGTAGCCCAAACGATTTACAATTTTCAATTCTGTATTAAACAATTATTATGCCAAGAAAGTATTGTGAATTTTCTGTAGGATAAAATAGAATATTGTTCATATGACATATGCCTTCTGTGGTTGTGGTCTATGTGCTTGGAAGGCGTATGTATGCGTAAGTTCACCAGTTATTGCAACGATAATATCATAATATGGTGTTTGTTGTTTGAACTAATCTGCAATTCAATATTTTATACAAAATAATAAATATGTTTCCTATGTCCTTAGCAATAAAAATTAGAAGAGCAGTATCAGTATCGAATTAAATGCTTCAATCCTTCAAACTATTATAGCATTCATCACAGTTACTGCTAACTCATAGAACATGCGGTAAGTGCATAATCAAAACACATTGAAAATTCATTATTGATGATCAGCCAGACCTACCGACTGGGCAGACTGTTGCCGAATATGTGGCAGTAAAGGTGTGATGCAACGTCAAATTTATGAATGTAATGTGTTTGGCTAGGATATCTTTTGATAAGTTCTATAGTAATCACTGAAATTATTCGATAAAAAAAACGAATATATATTTATATATATATATATATTGTCTAAGTGAAAAATCTTAGTAATGACACTAATGCTGTACACAGTACCTAAAAAATGCTGGATCTTTTGACATCTATACCGAAAACGAGCGTGAACTGTTCAACAGATAACTCATTTAGTAACAAATGTTTGAACTTTCCTTTTTTCATATCAAAGACTTGATTTCGAAAATCTCATTTTTAGAAGATGTATCTCAGTTGACAACATTTTATAGATAACACAAAAAAAATGAAATGATTTCGGGAAGGTTGTAAATCAGCGAAGGGCTTTTCATCGAAAATTTTCCGTGAAAAGAAAGCGGCGAAAATAAAATACAGCAAAATAGTTTTAAGAGAAATGATTCAAAAGCGAAGCATATTTCGCCGAAATGGAGTATCAGCGAACAGCATAATGAGCGAAATTTTTTTGCGTAAAAAAATTTCAAACGCAAAAGCGTATTTGAGAGAATAGCGAAAAATGTATCTTTTTAGTAAATGGACGATAAAAAACGATAAGATTCAAGAAATAAAAATACGTAATGGATAGACATCAAGTGATATATCATTAAGTCCAAATAAAGAGATAAACTATAACTATAAGAAGTTCAAAGTGCTTTTGTAAAATTTTTAGCAACATGCGTGGATTGTCCATAGAGAAAGTGGATCGAAGAAATTTTTTCTTGTTTATATCGTTCAGTCAATGTATCAATTTGCATACGACTAACACATGTTATTGCTTGTTTTTTTATGCCAGCATTAATTTTTCCTAATTGCTGACGAAATGCTAATTGTTCTTCGTATATTTTAGGTACTGAACTTGTTTCAGTTTACACGCTATCTTTAACGCTTTCTTTTAGATTTTTAAGCCCGATTTGTTCTGGTTCAAGCATATGATGATGCTGACCATTAGATCTAATGAATTGGTCCTTCTTATCTGTATGAAAGTTAGCCACACAGCCATTCGAATGGCAAGCCCAATACTTAACTTTCCTTGTCGATTTTTATAGTCAATGCATATATTTTGAATTAGTAAGTAACGGTTTGCCTCGATTCGATGTGGTGAAAGAGATTGACATTGAATCAGTCACGTTTACTAAGTTCAAGAAACAAATAAAATGATGAACGTAATACGGACTAAAATCACGGACTAAAGAAATATCCAAAGCAAAGAAAAATTTTTCTCGAATAGTATTTTATAGCTGGTCAGACTAGAGAAGAATGGACAAAAGTTGTTACTTGTTTACGCACTGGGCATGATGAGTAGTTCCCCATTGAGAGATAGTTTAATGCCTTGAAGAAAACAATTTCTCTGAAAGAGCTTTCGCGTTCTTATTTTCCTCCATTTTCGGTATTCGCTGTTCTTTTTCGCTATTTTGTACTTGTGCTATCTTCTACTTTCGCTACTTGGTTTTTTGCCATTCTAAATTTCCGCTGTTGTTTTTCGGCGAAAAAAACATTCGCTGAAATCTTTTTCGCTGAACGGACACCGATTCACGATTTCTATTCACACAAAAAAAAAACATACGTTTTGATGCTTGACACTCAGTCTTACAAAGCGAACAGAAAGCATACTTTCGATTTTGTGTCTAAAGAAGTCTGTCTCGTTTGAATCATCGATTTCATTTGGAGGTTAGACATGATTGTCAAACCATTCTGCGTATCGATACTAATCTTCTAATAAATTAAGTAAACTTATACAGAACAACCAACGTCTATACGCAAATAACCTCTAGATTATTTATGGATGATCATACAAACTCCGATTTGAACACTGCTACTCGTTCAATCGAGTCAAAACTAAGTATAGCTTTTTTCTCATGAAAAAAATGGAATGACGGTACCTTTTTTCCTCGCAGTATATCAGTCCACTATTTTTAGCCAATGGTTTATTGATTCTGAATTTTTTAGGAAGTGTAGAGGCGATTGTGACTGTTCAGAAGATACTTTCTATCATGTGTGATATGCACATGCATACTCATAACCTCAAGAGTACAGTTCATTAAGTTATGTATGCACAATTCAAAGCTTTATCAATGATAAATTAGGTGAGCCATTGTCTTATTCTTGATGCAACACAATATATTGGTTGATTTTATATGTCATACATTTTTCTAATATCTCCGAAACCTGTTTTATCATTCCCAATATTTTGTTTATGGTATTATGCTGAATTTCCTTCTATAGTCTTCGACTTAAATCTAAATGAATAGAACTCGATTTCTTCAACGTTTTCCAGATTTACAAAAACAATGGCAATGGCACAAAAAATATACACTATCATTGATACATCACTAAGAAATCGATTCGATGTACATTTACTATAAATCATATTCACATTGAAAAGATTCTTTATAAGCCTATTCTTACACTATTCTATTGGTTAAAATCAATACTCCATCAATGTTCCTACAGATTATCATTAATCATTATCTATCAATAATTTATTTATTTATTTTACATGTTCTTCTAGCTATTCAAGAGTAATATCAATTAAAAAACACTACAAAAGAAAATCAAATATTGAAGAATCCTATAACGACAAACGAAAAATATACACATTATCATTCTCTATCGTCATTCTATAAATGACCTATATATATAGTGAACTCTTTTATCACAAAATCAAGATTACAAATGATATGATTCATAGATCTTTATATATCTATCATTGTCAAAATAGTAATAATAATAATATGAAGAAGAAAATATAATTCTTCTTGTATTTTCTCATATGGAAGATAATAATCGGTCTGCATTGACGAGACATTAAAGGAAAGAAACTTCAATTACATTTCTATCATCGTTTGAGTTATTTGTGAACATATACGTTGTAAATCTTGTGATTTTGTTGATATTGTTTGATTGAAATCATTTGATTTCGATTCAAATAGATCGCAAAGACGTCTTAATTGTTGAATATTTCGATGTGGTGAACGATGCATTGCTCTATTCATATAAGAATCTTGTGGTGTACGTCGTTGTAATTCATTACGAAGATTTTGATTATCAGTTTCACTTTCCTATGCCAAATAAAGTTAAATACGATGAAGTAGAAAAGAAATCATATTTTTTTCTCATATTAACATACAGCTAAACGATCTTGTAATGAACTCATTTGAGACATAAAACGTTGCACTTGATTTTCAAGTTGAAGAATTTTCTACATATTAGAAAAATCAATTAGAAAAAATAAGGAAAAGCAAGCTGCATTAGAATTTGTTCAATAACGATATTTCGAAAGATATTGTAATTCAACATTATGCACAAAAATTTAATCATGTAGTCTTTGAAATATTTCATACTTGTTCTTGATCCTTATTACGTCGATCGGCATTATCCAGCAGATTTTTTAATTCGTGTGTTTCATTCACTTGCCCAGCAGCTGGTGAATGACGACTAGATACCTAAAAATGATCAACAAAGAATTGGTAGGTTTTTCTGAAAATAAAATTTCAATGTCAACAATCGATTACGAACTACACTGCACAATACGATGCAGATTTTTACCCTATGCATCATTCTTGTGGACAGAACGTATATGGAATCAAACAAATAAAAAAAATGTCTTGCATGTCTTCCATGTGTCTACTCAATTTCGAATTTGAATACTTTGTCTAGAATAATCAAATACCATTTAATCATAGTATTTGCAGTAGTTTTGTAGCAATGAACACTTATAACTTCAATCATTGTCTGATTATTCGTAAAACAACTTTTGATGAATATGCATGTTTTGATTGATATTCAGACAGTCCATGATTTTTTAAGTATTCATAAGTGCAAATACATGATATTCTGCTCACTACTACAATAATGAAGAGAACAAACAAATTCTCTCACTTTTTCATTTGCAATTAATGCTTGCATTGCTCACTTTCGATTGGTTATCAGAAAACAGGAAATTGACCATATTGTATCAAATACAAAAAAAGTAACCCCGAATTAGAAAAGTAAATAACTAATAGTTATGTAGGTTTAAATCAAACATAAGCAGCAACGGAGATTAATATATCGAGAATTATTTGTTCAATAGGAAAAAATCTAGACAATTCCATAGTATTAAGGAGAAAAGGTATATTTCTGAGAGAATCTTTTGTAATATTTCAATCTATACTCATTTCACTATGTGATAATACATCGAGAAGTTATGCTTTATACGATTTGAGTAACTGAAGGATTTCTTTGCTTGAAAGATCGCATGACTTTTTACAGATTTCGTGGATAAAAAGCATACATTGAAAACCCACAGATCTTCCACAATAAGCATTGCCCCATTCGAACTTTTTAGTCGTCCTTCCGGAACAAAAGATTTGCATAACATCATGCCTATTAAGCATTATTTAAAATCGAGTGTCTTAGAATAATAGCATCGTCAACAACAGCTCTTAAGAGAAAGTCGAAGCAGTGTTCTCTTGAATATCATGATTCATTTCGGTCTGTAGCGCTCATTCAACGGCATGATACTTTTCGATTTTTTATGATTATGGAATTCCTAGAAATTATGAAAACATGTGGAAATGATTTTCTGTTTCTTTTTTACCATTTGTCGAAGACGGGAACATTCATCTCGATAAAATTGTAACTGTCTTTTCCATTCTTCTACATTTCCATGGCTCTCTTGTAATGCTGTAGTTAATTTTGCATTATTGTTACGTAAGATATCCAGTTCTTCTTGCCATTTCTTCGTATTGTTTGAACTAAAATATAATATCATATCAAGAAAAAAAATCCTACCATAAACAAATGTTTACCTTTGTGCAAGAGCAAACTTAAGATGAGCATTTTCTTGTTTCAGTTGTAACGATTGATCTAATCGATTTGATTGTATTGACCAATCTGACTCCGACTTATAGACAAAAGAGTTTTTCGGTATTTTTTATGCGTAGAATAAAAAAGAAAGAAACAACTCTAATATTCCTACACGAGATGTGTGTCGAACATCAACACTGCTACTTCGAAGAGCGCTTCGTGTTGCTTCTTTTACTTCGATGAACTTCTCCATGAACTAAAACATTGATTTTCAAATGAGCAAAGTCTAATTGAAGACAAATAAATTGATTGTTCTACTCGTGTTAGATCATTTTCATTAGCAAAACCTAAACCATAAACATGGTTAGCCCTTGAATCAACCCATTGACAAAATTTTTGTGATGTTTTCGTAAAACTCATACGAGCCGTCACAATCGTATTGATGAGCACCTTGGGACCATCAACAGACACAATACGATAAACATTTTTCACTGAATCATGAAATATTTGCACATTAACTATATGATCATGAAAGAAACAAAAACAAGAAACCGAATCTAAACTTAACATTTTCATTGAATCAGTTGCATTTCTTACCAGCACCAATTGATAATGGAATCCAAGATTTTCGTGTATCAGGATCAACTTGAAATATATGAGCTTTACATGCGAATAATGGAGATTGTTCACTACAATAAATTGCATGCATTGATAAATGAGGTAAAATTTGTTCGTTTACCCCATATTCGTATCGAGATGCATATACGATTATCTGTATACGAGAAATATTGAACTTTTATGGTATAACGAACAGAAAGAAAGAAAGAAAGATTAATGTAACGCAAGAGAAATAAAACCGTTCGAAGGCATAAAAGTATATAAGTGTAGCTATTCTTTTGTAGCGTATTCAATACAAAAATAAACAATGCTTCAAGCAAGAACAGAAAGAGAAGGGTGAGAGAGAGAGAGAAATTTGATCTCAAGCAAACTGAACTATATGATCATTCCGGATTTTATTGCTTCGATAGTGTTTGGAGTAAATGTTTAGAACACTATGTTGTATTTAGTGACATCTTTTTCCTTTCTGTAATTAGAATATGAACACTAGTTTACTACATCTCCCTGAACACGCCAAATTGATAATAATAGGCTTACAAAGAATTAGCGACGTAACGAATAATGTCAATTGTATTCTTAAATTATACTGACTTTTGTGAATGAAAGAAGAAAGAACCAATATTGTACTCAATATTGTTGAACTATGAAATATTCATCTATAATCGATCGTTGCATTGAATGTTTCAAAATTAAGTCATCAAATATAGTTGCAGTATTTCATTTACTTTTCAACATAGACTTTCGCATACATACCCGTACCAATCATACGGTCTCGAATCACGAATAGAAATCAATGATGAAATCACCTTGATCTTCAAACAAGCTTTATGCATTAGTCTGTCTTACAATGTTTTCATGCCTTAGAGTAGATGGCGATCGTTTGAAAAGAAATTGTAATGCGTAAAATCATACTAAATCAGAACTTCGAAGGATAAAGATATATTTTCAGATTTTATTTCAATTTTTCTTTGACTAGTTTTTAAAGAATATTTCGTAATTCATTTATCGGAAACCATATTAATCGAAAAGATATGAAACGCTATGAAATTTTATGATTTATTTGCATATTCTAAGAATACATTCGTCTTCCCTTTACATACGAGAAAATCTAAAAAAAATGAGTGAAGAATATTAATTTTTTTCTACTTTACAATGGTTAGCATTTGCATTACAGCCACTTCATTTGATCTCTCAACAACGAGACAACAATTGAGACGTATGTGTATGGTTGGTGCACGTAAACTTTAATTGCAAGACGATAAACAAATCTACTAAAGGAAGAGAAATTCGTAATATGACTTATAATTGTCTGTTATTTTGATAGTGGAATAAGAGACTCTATACTTTGACAGAAATAACTTTAGATAAATGTTGCTAGCAAGCGAACAACTACGTAGTAGTATTATACAGATGTTGTTATACTAATTGCTGGAACATAGAGTAGCTTTAGTAAAATGATCTGATACATTGATAAGATTATTGTTGTCACGATTCTATCATATTCTATAGATGACTGTGGAATATTTATGTTTTCTCACTGTGCGGACAGATAATTGCATCGAGTTGATTTATAATTGATAATTTTTAAGACAACATATAAAAAGTTTGAAAACTCAAACTATTATGTTCACCAACGGTATTCGTTAATATATTGCATGCGGATACACTCTCTGAATCAAGATCAACTACCCGATCTCCTTTTCAACTTTTATTAACAGTTATTGTATACGATCAATAAAACTCGAACAGCATCAGTCGATCTCCTGACTATTTAATGTCATCGATTTGTATATATTTTTTTAAAATCCTATGTACACGATAAAGAACATAATTAAAATGTGTACACGTTCGTAGACAAGTATACGACATCTTATATGGCTCTATTCATCTATGTAAATGATTGAATAGATTCTTTTTTACATCATTGAATCATACAAGCATCATCACAGGATTTTTATAGCTTGTATGTTTGAAGAAAAGATTTGCCTTTTCCAAAATCGTTTGATAAAAACGATCATGGAAGGATATCTTTTGTTAGACGATTAGGCTAACCTATTCAAATCATTCAATCTATTTAAACTCAGACTACAACACGCACGGACATTTCAAATGAAAAAAATGAATATTTAGAAATATTTATGATTTCGTAGTGCCTGATTCTTTTTTTTTGTCTGGTATTTATATAATTATACTGTCTTAGGCCAAGCTGAAAGCCGAGAATATTTGACTTGTATACGAATAGTGATAAAAGGATGATTATTTGTTGTTATAACAAGAAAATGACGAGATACATGACGAGGGATAATCGTAGAAGATAATGAAATTCATATTGCATTGGAGCACTTCATCTGATATAACTAATTCGAAACTTGTTTACCAGCTTTTTAAATAATTAAATTGAATCAACTACTATCAACTTATAAGTGTTTGTTATGAAAAGACGGAAGTCTTCGTTAAATAATTTAGAAAATCGAATACACAACTATTCCTCGCTTACTTTCTTGATGAATTTTTATAGATCATTTTTCAGACTAATCTTATTAAAAATAATCAGTTATTTTATAGCCAAATAAATGGATAGATTTCGAATCCATCCAAAAACTATTAAAACTGGATAAGCAGATGCCTGAATTGACGTCACCGCTACGTCTTCAACGGTAACCGATAGAGTCACGTATTGATTCATGAAGTTGAATTGCTAACATCAGTTGAAGAAAAACTAAGTCATTATATTTCAATCTTACAATGTTTTCTATTGAGATTGTGTAAAAGAGATGTTTCAAATTGAAATTTATCAAGTTGATCAAATAGATTAATGAGTTAAAATAGAGTTTACACTTCGTACGACATTTTATTATTCAGGTTTTCCGTATCGATTCACGGTTTATTGCAATCGTGGAGCTTCATAAATATTCATTGAAAATCAATTAATAAATATGCTATAAATATGAATCGTTAATTCCAATTTGTATAAAAATACAACGTCGAATATGATTAGCTTGAGTTAAAGTAGATATTTGTTCTTTTTACTTGTATGTACTACTTTTCTTTTTGTTTTTGATTAATGTCAAATCATGAAATGTAAACAGTTGAAACGAATTTTGCAAGAATTCATCGATGAAATTTATCATTTCAGAAGGATTACTATAATGAAATATGTTAGAAATTTTTTTTTCTGATTCATTAAATAAATTTATTCAAATGTATCAACGGTAATGACCTTGCTATTCGTTTATTTTCTGAAGGAAAAAAAGAAATTTTATTGTTATTATTTACACAAAAAGCAAAAAGAGAATATGGCAACACCAGTTACAACTGCCAACAGAATAAAAAAACATAACAGTCCGATCAACACTTTTTCTTCACTCATTCTTCCGATTGCTTCTCATTGATTGAACACGAAACAACACGCATCCGTACTCACGTTTCATACAAGCAGTATTCAACTGTCCTTAAATAAAAACCCAATATCACTAATCAAATTATTTTTATTGAATTCAATGACAGGTATGATCTCGTCTGCTACACGATGAATCGTAGAGTACCTTGAAGTGAATAAACCGAAAAACGTTTCTCGTGCATAATCTGAGTTAAATTGCTAGTTAGGATATTCTAATGATCACTTCGATAAAACTGCCTTTTGTCAACATTTAACGTATTCTTATTCACTTTTGAATACAAAGTTTACTGAAAAAATTCCATGAATTCAAATATTTTTAGATCTGTTTTTCTTCTTATCATTGTGCATGCTAATAGGTTAAATAATCAAAGATTTCGCAAAAATTAAGGATCAAACTTACGAAACATGAAATAGAATGTTTCGATGTAAAAACTAAAAAGAAACGGTAATAGCCACTATTAAAATTATTATGTGTTAAAATAGAAAAAAGAAACACCTGCTACATCTATAAACTCCATTGATTACTTAGGTTTGTGCGATGGTGCGAACAATATAAATGGATAATTATCTACATGCTTTAAATATTCTTCTTCTTTCACTTTCCATCATAAGATTATGTAATTGTCAAATATATACATATATAACCGAACCACGATTGAAATCTGTTATTCCAGTCAATTCTACCGCTCTAACTGTCAATTGGCAGTTCGCAAATTCATCCATAGATCAATCGGATCTTATACGGATCTATATTGTATTTTATGAATTTTACTATACATATAGTAATACATATGCATCAACAAATTATACATTTACATCAACAAATAAAACAATAACAAGTTTAACAAGAAATTTTCAATTGGTTAATGCTTATTATTATGTATGTTTTTCGACGAATTCAACGATTACAGGCTATAATCAATACATAGCAATTACAAATAACTGTAGTCTAACTCGAACATGTTCACGTTTGAATAAAGTATGTCCAGCACCATCGTCTGTTACTGTTCTAGCTACAAATATTTTATCAACTTCGTTTACTATATCGTTTCTATTGCCCAATGATTTACCGTATTCATCCAGTCTATTTAGTACACAATTAACAAATACTGGTCAAATAGGTACAAGTGTAGGTTCAACGCAGAATGCATCGTATACTAATCGATCATATCAATTTACTGGCCTGACACCAAGTTCGACTTATACGGTTAATACAAGTTTTACTTATACGATTCTTAGTATGATTTCAAAAATAAATAAAACGTCTTTAACTGTCACAACATCATGTTCATTAAAGTTATCCTATACCAGTGACCGACTATACATTTATTTGATGTTCTCGGTGTTTTTTTTGTACATGAAAGTTTCAAAATAAAACGAAAAGAGGAGCAAGATTCCTTTTCGTATTTATGACTTATTCCTTACTTTAAAAGTGCAAAGAATCTCTATATTTAGAAAATAAAGTTTTCATATATTCTTGTGTCTTGAATATAGTTTTCAAAGTTGAAAAATAGGAATCCTTTCCTTTTTTTTGAATTCATGATTATCATGGTTCTAAGTTAGTGATTGAAAATTACAGGTAAATTAGTAGATAGTGTATTGATTAGAAATCAGACATGTTTATTCATGTTTGAAAACCACTTCAGATTCTAGTTCTTTTTTCTTAAGAACAGTTTAAACTCGTAGCCATCATTTATCGATATGACTCTATCAAAAACGAACATAATGAGGTATGCCTTGTTTTCATTTTTATAGGAATCGAACCATTCTTTATTGAACTCAAACAGTAATGCATCTGCAATATCATTTTTGAAACATAGGAACAAGATCTATTTTTAACAAAATAATACTGTATAGGTGAGCTGAACCTTGAAGGCTACTTTCAAGATCATATGATTTCTTTCTAAGAAGTAACGTTGTACCTGAAAGGATTTATTCTCAAGGTCAGTAGACTTTGTTCAATAAAATGTAAGAATCTTCAGCAAGATTTCTCTGTTATAGATTCGAAAATTCGACTTAGTAGAATACATCATATTTTGTGACATGTAACATTTAATAGCTGCATTCAATTTACATAAAAGTCATTAGAAATGTTTCCGGCTTTTCAATCGCAATATCTACAGACATTTCATCATATGTAGTTTTTTCGATGGAAAATTTGATGAGTTCTTCATCTAGATTTGACGATCAATCTGGGGTAGAATTATCTATGAATTTAAACCAATAATGTTTTCAAATGGTTGTTGTCGAATCCAATTGAGTAGAAAACTTAAGAATACAGCTATTTTAAACTTTTCTGTTCATTAATAACGATTTGTATATCATATATTACTACAAGCATACAACAGAATGTTGATTGTATTGTTTAGCTTTTATTTACTGAAGCGATTTAAGACTATGCAATGTTTGTGTAGATTTCAAAGACAATATTTTTATCAGTTCACTAGCCATACAACTAGATAAAATTCTTGTACATTTCTGTAATCATGAGATCACTAGCCAAAATCAATGGTGTAGTCTCGATGAAGTTAAAAAAATAGCATCAAACTTCAGAAGATATATACTAGTTGAAATTTCAATTTTAGAAATTAATATTATTTCATTTAGTATAAATAGTTCTCTTTCGATTAATAATCAAATTCATGACTACGATATATAAGAAGCACTATACACATACATGTGCATTGAATCAACAACATAATACATTGGATTTTTATTCAAGTATATTTTTTCTAATGGTTTTTAAGACATGAACAATAAACGAAACAAACAAAACTTTAAAATCAATAGTTAATTCATATTGAATAAGATGTAATCATAAATAATAAATATTCTAAATATTTAGAAAAATTCATTTGCATTTTTTCAATTTTTTTCATAAGAAATATATATATCTTACGATTAACTTTGCTTTTTAGCTTTGATATTAGATGAATTAATATAATGATACAGAATAATTAGTAAAAATACTAAAACATTGAGTATATTAGCAAAAATAGCCAGTTGTGTATCAGAAATCATTGTTGCTGATTAAGTGAATTCTCGATTTTATTCGAAATCTAGAAAGAAATCATTCAAGAATATCTTATTTTTTCTTCGTTGTCCTCTATCGAAAGAGTATCGTTATTAGTGACAAATTTATTAATATCGATCAAGCCAGTCTCGAACGGATCTTTGAAGCAAACTGGTGAACGTTCATAATTCTCATAATGAAATCGAATCAATAACGTTTGATAAATAAATAACTCATTCATAGTTTTATGCACCCTACCTATGGAAGATTTGTTTTTTTTTCATTGATGCATGATTGGCCAATGGTATTGTGTGACTTTTAGAATGTCGCTTGTGTTCAATAGAAGATTCATGAAAGAGAATAGCCGCCACTGGTCGTGGTCCTGGGGGCATTTGGAAACATTCCACTCCGATATAAGAAAATTATAACTTTAGAACTAATTCAGACATTAATCTCTAAAACCAACGACTATTTCGAATGTTATTCTTACATCTTCGAAAACAATATGTCCTGTTGAGAGTTTTTCTGGAATAGAAAGTTGCTCCGTCGTGCAAACAAGCTGCTTTTTATACTTCACCCATTGTAGAATAACAAGGAACTCTTTTAAAATGAGTCGTAGTGTGTAAAATAGAAGCATTTTTATAAGCCGAGACATTAATTTACTCTGTTTCTTGGTACGATTCAATGATTGTAAATCGCACTTAAACATCACTCTTGTTAATCGTCAGATTTTATGTTCTATTTTCAGGATAGAAATTCATCTATAAATTGGACATTTTGATAATCAATAGACACATATTCAAATGTGTCTCTATAAGAAATTTCAAGTCGAAATTCAACAATAGTTCTCTTTCGACTACAATGTATGTTTGTAAGATACAGTAAGAGTACTAGTGCTCAATCGTAAATGTCAAATTCTATGCACCAATTTTCATTGTTCATTTAAATTTACATAGCGAGCATGGATTTCACTCAAAAAAATAATTTATACATTGAAGGACTTCTTTCTTCAATACACAAAGACCTACTTTTGTTAATGAAAAGTTGAAAAGAGAATCAATTAGCGTATTGTCTCAGCTGAGTTTTCATACAACGATAGATGTATCAAATCGTTTCATATATTCTCTCATATTCATCAAAATTAAAAACTGATAAGAAACATATAAAAGAAAATAGATGGCGATATAACTACTGTCATATGGCACATTAAACACAATTTGATTACATTTTATTGGTATTATTACCTGGACAGTAAATGTCTCTGTTTATATTAATGTAGTATATCTTTCAAAATATTCTTTCGTCTAAAGTTGAAGCAGAAGTGTAGCGGTGCGTCTAGATTAGCATTATATATAATTAGAAGAAAACTTAATTTCTATTTCTTCCTTCGAAAACTAACATTGATAATTAGTAATTTTCGATGAAAAACAAATCTGTTGGTCTACTATGATAAATTGACTAGTGCCATGAAATGCATCGGTTGTATCCAGCTTTAATTCAAGATATTATGCATACCTCGAGATTCAAGAAAAACCGAAAGCAAATTTCAAGAAAGGATTACCAGGATTCAAATGTATATGCTGTAAAATAGATTTAAAAAAAGGAAATTTCTAGTTAAAGCAATCAACCGGTATTCAAGACTTGACATATAGACTCTACTTGTAGATCCACACAGTTCTAGTATGATCTTGAAATTTATGTTAGCACACGTAACAGTGTTTGAAAGCCACAGAAAGATCTAAGAGCATGAATACTATTCAAAGTGCAATAATGTTTTGTAATTATCTATTCTATCTACATTATAAGGAACATTATATGAAAACATGAAAAAATGTAACCAAATGTTATTGCAGTGTTTATTATTATGACTTCACTGTGGAAGATACGATCATATTCTATTCTCTAAATGTACATCTAAAATGAATAATTATCACAATAAAAAATGTTCAAAAATAACTTGCATGTAAACAAATGAATATTACCATTAAAATAGGCAACATTGGAATTATACATTAGGGAAAGAACATGAAAAACTTCACTCGTGAATCATCAGAGAACAACATAATGAGCGATAGTAAAGATATGAGATCGAGAAAGCTATAAAGATCGACTTGCTTGAATGACTCTCATTAAATGTATAAATGAGTGCAGATTAATATTTCTCATTCTTTACAATACTTCATCATTAACACATCGTTTGCTATATTGTTTAACAACAATATTAAAATGAGTACTGTGGATGCTCTGTTCAATGAAGCGGATACTAATCGTGACGGATACTTGAATCAAAATGAATTTCGAAATTTCGTAGTCCGAAATTCAATTGCTGGCATTGGTACAACCAATTTTTCGACCGGTAACGATTTTAATAGTTCAGGAGCAGGTAGTGCTTATAATGCATCATCATTGTATGATGCGTCGGCAACTAGTGACGCTTTCGGAGGTGGTGCTAACTATGGTTCATCATCATCGACATCACATCGGTCGGCTACTGGTGCGGGTGGCACTGCGAACATTAATTTGACTGATGCAACACTAGCAAGTGCTTCCTCTGGATCACAATCGGCAAGTTTTCATCAATATGAAACAGATGCTGATGGTAATTACAAAGATCCCAATCCACACGTGATAAGACGACCGGATCCAAATGGAAAACTTACTTACCAACAAAATATTCAAGTTCGATTTCTTCAGCCACCAGCTGTTCCACCACATGGAGTATGACAGTTTAGAATGAGCATATTCTATTATCTATAGCTTGTTGATTTTAGCCGCTTATCATTAAAGAAGTAAGACCACCACAACCACCAGCACCAGCACCACTTCGTGTTCGTCAACAAGCCCCACCCCATCCGGCACCTGCTCCACTTGTCCTACGTGAACGACCACCTCCCAAGCCGGCTCCTCTTCTATCGCAAACTGGTAGGAAAAAAAACTACAATCATCGTTTTGTGATAGTCATTAGAAGTTTTCTGTTTCTTTCCAAGTTGTTCGAAATTTGGATCCGATTCCAGTTCCACCACGAACAGTCCTTATCGAGCGTGTTCCTCCAAGTCCAGCAAAGCCACGTAAAACTCTTTATTGTTGCTCTATTTCAATCATGAACTGTTGTTGCTACTAGGTGATATTATCATCGAACGTTGGATTCCATATGGCCCAGCACCTCAACGGAAAACAGTTGTTCAACGTGCAGAATCTGTTACGCCTTATCCAAAACCACGCAATGTCATTATTCAGTACGACGTACCACAAGTACGTGTTATTCGACAATTTCAACGCCTTGGTGTTACACCGGAAAATCCTCAAGAGTATGTTCAACGTTATGGAACACAACTTATCGATTCTCAAACATTGGTTCAACAAGCACGTTCAGCCGGCGTCGTTGAAGACATAGTAAGCAAAGCAAATTTATTCATATCACAATAAACAAATATATCTATACGTAGTCAGTACCAGATGTTTCGTCCTCATTATCTTCTAGTGGCATGAGTTTCGAAGCCAAAAATACAGGTAAAATACACGTTGGAAATGTTGGTGGTAGTGATAGTAGCGGTTCTTCATTTTACGAATCATCATCTTATTCTGGTGACGGTAATATTTCTGGAGTGGGCACTGGCCGTGGAGGTTTTCGTTCAACATTATCGAATGAATCGTCTTCATATAACGCATCAAGTGGTAATTTCAAGGATGGAATCGATGCACTTTTTGCTGCAGCCGATACTAATAACGATGGTGTTTTAAATGAAGCCGAATTTCGCAATGCTGGATTCTAAAATAATCTAACTGAATCCTTCCTTTTTTTCTATTACATTATCCTAACTAATTATTAGATGCACAAGCGTAATATCATTATTTGGCAGTTTAGATTCTAACACAAGTTGTTCTACGAAATCTAACATTTTCCCATCATCCATTTCTGTATTCATTTTTATATTCATGAAGCATTTATACGGTTTTCGCATTAACTGAATAAATGATTTGCAATCATACAATCTATTAGCAATATCAATGAAGTTGATTGTATAATGAGAAAGATAGATATGAAAACAATTGGAATTTGTCGGACTCTGAGTAGTTAAATAAAGATGAAATAACTCAATAAAACGGTGAAGGAATAGTCATTTTTCAATGACTATTTGTGACATGATGTGAATAAAACAAATTGTTTCCTTATTATTACAACTTTCAAGATAGCTTCTTAGTCTACACATTCTGCTTCTCGAAATCGTTGATGTACGTTCAAGGCAGACTTAACCATAAACAATGAGCCAGACTTCTACAATCTCAACACTATGAATGTAACATGAAAAATAAAACATTTATAGGAATTTTATATTGTGCAAGACGAATGACTCTTTCGATAGTTAAAATGGTGCGTGTAAATTTTTATCAGCACTGTTTCGAAAGCAATCATTAAAAATTATTTTTCTCTTTCACGTATTAAAATCTACCGGGCGTTGAGTATCTCTATGTCAGAGTTATTCATACGATGAAACTAAGTCGATGAAATCGTTGAATGGGTAGTGTAAGTTTCTCAAAAAGAAACCACCAAAAGCACATGATCATTATCATCATCGTACATGCGTCCTTTTTCTCCCATTGAAGCAGATAGGGTAAAAAAAGGTAACACCGAACCTAATGAAGTATTTTATTTATACATATGTAAATCTATTATGAAGCAAAATGAAATGAGAAAAAAAACCTTCAATGCAAACGATACAATCAAATAGAGCTTTATAAAGAAATAGAACGAACATATATCAGATGAAAAAGAAATTTTTAAAGAAAAAAAATGATGGTCCTTGTTCTTAAAAACAAGGTTATAGACGAGCATAACTTCTTCGTTTGTTTTTTTTTCCTTCGAATTCATCATATCATTGAAGACAAAATAATTTATCTAAATTAACCGAGAAAAAAACTCATATTTGAAGAAATCAAATGAGTTAATTGACATACTGAGTTCGACCACTGATGAATTGACGAAATTCATTACTATCAAGTGATCCATCTTTGTTCAAATCAGCAGCTTTGAATGCGGCACTAGCTAAATCAATATTACTGCCAGTTGAGATGTTATAACTCTGATAGCCAGATGCATTGAGATCATTGTATCCGGTGAGACCTTGTGATGAAAATGAACTAAGTTCATACGGTGATGCTAAATCACCAACACTGCCGCCTTGTACTGATTCATAACCTGAAAGTCCAGCTGCTGCTCCTTGTTGACCAATATAATTTGATGATTCAAATGTTGATGATGAAGCACCGGCTCCAGCTGTTTCAATACCTGAATTAGTACTAGCGAATTCAGCATTAAATGATGATGAACTTGCAGCGGTGGTAGCAACGGTTGCTGGTGGAGACTAAAATAGAAATAGAATGACAGTCGAAAGGAGTTTCAAATGATTCGATTCCATTTGATTTCATCGTACAATGTCTTCGACGACACCAGCTGCACGAGCTTGTTGAAGTAATGTTTGAGAATCGATAAGTGATGCTCCATAACGTTGTACGTATTCTTGAGGATTTTCTGCAGTTACACCGAGACGTTGAAATTGTCGAACAACACGTACTTGTGGTGCTTCATATTGAATAATAATATTGCGTGGTTTGGCATAAGGCTTAGCTGCTTCTGCCCGTTGTACAATTGTCTTTCGTTTAGCCATGGCACCGTATGGAATCCAACGTTCAATTATGATATCACCTGATAATTATGCATTGATTTGTAGAAATATTTCTTTAAATTTCTCATGAAAACAAAAATACGAAAAATCTTACGTGGTTTTGGTGGAAGTGCTGGCAATCGTTCGATGATCACTGAGCGTGGTGGAACTGGAAGTGCTGGTAACTTTCGAATAACTAAACAGAATATTCGATGAACAGTCAAGACTCTCCTATACTGAATGTGTTTATTTGTCTTTTACTAGTTTGAGCTGCAACAGCGGCTGGAATGGGAGGTGGACGTTCACGTAAAATAAGTGGAGGTGGTGTTGGTAGTGGTGGTGCACGTTGACGGACGACTAATGGTGGTGGTGGTGGTGGTTGCGGTGGCCGTACTTCTTTGATAATTAATGGCTAAAATCCGTAGCATATAAAGGTCGTACAGTACCGTAGAGAAAACTTACGCCTGGTGGTGGTACAGCTGGTGGTTGAAGAAATCGAACTTTAATATTTTGTGTATAAGTGACTTGTCCACCTTGCGCTGGGCGTCGTATAATTTGTGGATTAGGGTCTTGATAAAGACCTTGAGCATTGGTAGCATATTGTTGAATCTGTTGTTGAGTGGTGTTTGCTTCGAATGTTGATGATGAACTCGTTTCGGCAGCTGCATTCGCTACATTGCCGTCAGTTGTTGAATTGACATCAAAGCCACCTGTAACACCACCCATCGACGATGAGTATGACGCTGGCTCATAAGAACTATAACTTACATTGCCACCTGTAGTAGAACCTCCACTAATATTTGCGCTTGCCAAATTGCTAACACTACCGTAACCTCCGGCGGCACCAGCATTCATATCGCCGAATGCGCCCGACGATGCAGATTCATACGAACCTCCTGAATATTGACCTCCATCAACAATATTTCCAGTATAAATCGATGCACCGAGTCCTAAATTTTGAGCAAGAAGATTTCGAAATTCATTCAAATCAAGTCGTTGATCTTTATTAGCATCTATTTAAAAGAAGAAAGAACTTTTATCGATGTGTAAGATGAGACGAAAATAATAAATAAATACCAGCTTGGCCAAATAAATCATCAGCCATATCGATACGAACGAATACCTCTGTAGTAAGAAACACAAGTATGTGTCTTGCTTGGTCGTCATTTTAAATACTTTCATTGAAATCAGTCAAGCAAAAATCACATAGGGCAAGGACATACTCTTCTACCTTTACCCTTTCGTATACAAAAGTATTTCGGTAACTGTCCATGTCCTCATGCTTTTATCTCTCTCTCTCTCCCGCTTTGCTTTTTTACATTTCTTCCGGTCTTTTTCTTTCGTTCATGTATCAAAACTATCATCTACACGAACATTAAAAAAATTTCGATCACTGTTCAATATTCGATCAGTTGACTCTCATAATGCGACAAGCGTCATTACATACAATCAAACCTCTGACACCATGATCATGGACGTGAAGACGGAAAAAATTATGAAGGAAGCATAAAGACATCGTCCTTTCCATTCGTTACATAGCGAAACATCAATTTGTGGCTTCTTACAGTTCGCACATTCATCAGGGTTCTTATGCTTATTAGTCTGTCTATTTTTATAACTGCTTTTAAATGACACAATACCTTGTAGTTATATAAAAATGAGTTAATCAATAAATCTATGCGTGATGAATGTCAAATTAAAAAAAACGATTGAAGTATCCACAGAGTCCAAGGTTTGAGTATGATACTGTTAATCAAACGCTTATTTTATTTCATTGCTCTTTTTTTCATGCGCTTTTTGACTTCATCTATGATGAGCATTGACTCCTAGCAAGGCTGTCATTTTCATCTTTCTAATGATTTCATGCAAGAAATGAACAACTGTTGTCAAGTAAACTACGAAAAAAAACATGTTCAATCATAATAATTCATGATTAGCCTTGTTCATTAGAAAAGAAATTACCGATAGACAAATCCTGAAAATTTTGTGATCATGCTTATCTACATATAGATATATATACATATAAGGGAACGGTAAACTTGATTTTCTTGAGCTATTCATAATTACATAAACACAGTTACATTTGAAAATCAACCCAATGAGATCAACAAATTGAATATAATTAAATTGTATTAAAATCAAATGACAATGCTGTCGTTGTCGGTATTGAATCGATATTATTTTTTGTACAAATATTGAACAAGATAAGGAAATTAGTGCATTGGAATTTTCTAATAAAAATCTCTTGAGGCAAAATTGTTGCATGCGTGTTACGTCATCTCTTCTTTTCTTCCTTTCAATGGATGAATACATTCAACTTACTTTTCTGAATGATAAAACTTTTTCTTCTTCCTTTCTAATGTGGTTAAGAAACGACATATGAAATTAACTTTCGATAAATCTATTTACTTTTGTTTCCTTAAGAGAAGAATTTTTATATCATGACAGAGAAAACATTTGAAAATCTATTTATTATGAAATTTATTGAAAACCATCCGATAGATTATTAATAGGAATTTCTAAAACATATGAATGTATTAATTTTTAATTTATTATTTATTCGTTTGAGAACTTTAATTTATTATAACTGGTAGCATTACTAAAGATTAAAAAAACATTTCTTTGATTTTCATGATGAACGTCAACGTAAAACAGAATAACTCAAATCAATTTCGTTTATAAAACAAAAAGCATTGAACAAAGAACATCTCTACAAGCTCTTTCTATTTCGAATTTTATTCATGAAAAATTTACGTATGAAAGAAATTATCATATTCACACTACGCAAAAAAAGTCTAAGCGATTCTATGTTACAATAAGATCTCTAATTTAAAACTTATTTGTCGTCGGTAATATAAATATCTCTCCGAGAAATAAATGATTGTTATCATAAGAGTACTTCACAGAACAAAATATATTCAGCCTCTAACCTTAATATTATTATCAATTGATTTTCATTACCTCGGGTAGTCTTTTTTTTAAATGTTATAACTGTTTCTAGTCATGATCATTTTCTTTTTTAAAATAAAAACAAAACATGTATGAAACTTTTTGGAATGAGAAATCGATGTTTCTGTTCTTCTTCTTCTTCTTCTTCTTTCACTTTAGATGTATTATTTTTGTGAGGATGATGATGAGGAGGAAAAAAATGTCCGTATAATTAACTCTGTATGCCATAGCATTCACAATGTGCGTACATGAACGAGCACGAAGAACACACAGAGTTAATTTTTAATCGGAAACCAAACGAAGAATGTTAGGTGTGTATGTTGTGATTCAGACATGAAATAGATCTCGATTATCAGCACAAAAAATAGAAAAAGAACGATGGAAAATACAAATGTAATCAGAGTTTTCTTGTTCTTCTCTTTCTCTCTAGATACCTGTTCAAGGCTTGATGAAGCTCATATAATAATAATCATCATCACCCTCATAATCATCATGATCATGATGCGACGAAGAAAAGTGAGTGAAGCATTTTGTTCCAAGGTTAATACAAAATAGAATCTCAAGCATGCTTTTCTTTTGTCTTTGAAATATATTTCTTAAACACTATTTCTTATAGTCACAAAAACTAATTATCTACTTGAGAGAAAAAAAAACACTACAAGATAAGAATTTTTCTTTCATTTGTAAGTGTGCGCTTTGTTTCATATAGCAGTTTGTACATAGTCAAGAAATACATAATCTGTGCTTTAACTGTGCATTTATATGGTACTCATGATAGACGGATGTGTTTACTTCTTGCATGTCATTCGCCTTTATTAACAAGCACGCAATTTCTAACGACTTGTTTGCTTGCCATACCGTTCTTAACTGTTCAATACGGATCGATTGAAAATAAACAATAAATAGGTACTTGTTTAAAAGACAGAGGGACACATTTATTTGCTTAGCTTTGATAGACAATTAGTGCGGTCATTTTTAATCGCGAACATTTTCAGATATATCTCTAAAGAGGAAACATGTGTATACGCCTTTTCTTTTTTAATGTAGTAACATATTTCCGATTAGTTGAATAAACAATTACAATACGAATAGTTAGCCGATCAAGTAATTAAGTTTCTTTTTGTTTTTAATCTTTTTTAGTCTATATCAAAAAAAAAACGACGGAAATGAAATTAAAAAGAGGATACTCGACTTTTAATTAGAAGGCTAAGTACTATTCGAGTGAATATGGGTACAAAATTGAATTTTGTCTGTATTGACCAGGAAAAAAGAGAAACGATCATTTATGAGGTAAATCGATTAGCTATTGCCCGGAAAAAAAATCTTTTTCTCATTCGCTTTTATCAGCTTGTCAAGCACCTGTCTGAAGATGACCTCATTTGTTGTATTGCTTATTTGCTTTGGCTCTTTTTTTTCTTTTTAATTTTATCGTTAACCAATGACTAGTCTCAATGAACGTGCTCATTCAGATCATCGGCCATTGTCTCATAATGATTTATTCCCTTGGGAGAGAGAAGGAGCGGGGGGGGGGGTGAGAATAAGAATAAAAAGAGAAGAAATAGAAGCAAAAAATCTCTTGAGCGTTCATATTGATCAAACTATTTGTACTTCAATCAATTGACATTCTGTTTGATATAATTGTTTTTTTTTCAAAGGTAAATGATATAGGTCTTACCAGTTATATTGGAAAAACGAGAGTAAATGCTAGTGTAGGCCTCATATTTCATTCGTGAGAAATCAATCACTTATCGCTATTAATGAAGATAATAACTTCCGTAATCTTTTTTAAAAAAACATGCATCTTTTCTTGACAGTATGCACATTAGAAAAGTGATTATAAGACTGTAGCCGTTTCATTTGTACTAGAGTTTGCTAACCATTTCTTGTTCGATATGTTCTATATAGCACAAGTGTGTATATTCATATAGAGCGATAATTGTTTTCTCGCACGCAAGACAAGACGTTTCTATTTGCTCTTTCCAGCAGTTACAATGATTTATCTAACTATTGTTATCGACGGGCAGACGATTGAACGAATACCAAAAGATTAGCATTACTGCTACAGTTTCTCTGTCGATTTATTATTATTCACCTTTCTATCTATTTCTGCATTCAATCTGACAAATTGATGATTAGAACTACTGCCGATGATCCTGAACAGACATCATCAGTTACTTGACGATAAGAAAAAAAACAGAGATCGATATGTTTGTATTACGGAGTTCAGGAGAAAAAAAATAATAGTCAAGAATACATCATTCGATAATAGAACTTGACAACAATGGTGAGTTCATAGCCGGGAGAGACGAAAAGACAGTGCACTAAAGGGAATTAGTCAATCATTCGATTAATCGTTTATAGTATATTTATATACGAAGAATGAAGATGAGTGGACAGCCGATAAGAATTGCTTCACGCGTCAGAGGTGATCAATATTATTTTTTTTTGTTCGACAATCGAACTATTCGTCGTTATATGTAAAACATGTTATGATTACTAGCACTACTGAAGAACGCCGATTGATATTTTACATATATTGACTTTTCCTATTTTTTCTGTCTGACCATTGTCCTCCTGCATCATCTTGATATATGCAGTGTCTGTATCTTCTTTTGTTTTACTCTAACACGTTCATTTACCCAAGCGACTCTTACTACACTTACACTCCATGTTAACTACGTATAAAATGCACTAATGCAAAACTAACAATAATAATCACCTATATCTTTTCATTCTCTAATGCAATTCAAGTACACAGGTCTGTTCAATAAAACATTCAACTGTCAGATAAATAATATCAATGCTAAATCGAAATTCAATTTTTCTGCTATATATACAAAGAATATGTCATTTCTAATAACATCATTTATCATCAATCAATAATCTTTAAGTATCCGACGACATTTATGTTCGTTTGTTTATAATATTATTCTATATAAAACGAAACATTTCTTTGTCTTTCAGATAATTATCCTTTATTAATAGAACGACGACTATGTTTGAATCATTGTCGTCACATGTATACAATTGAATATTCTCAGTTGTATTGTTTCGTTTTATTATTATTTTTTTATAAAATAAATATGATTGATAGTAATAATGATGATAACATTCGTTTTGACATAATCTATCGTGCTGAATATGATGATGTTAGTTTTCAATGTGATTTAAATGATATTGCTTGGTGGAAACGACCAAATTTATTGGCAACAAGATACGGTGTCATATTACCGAAATTTCGTTCGAAAATATTTCTAGAACGAAATAATGATGATAACTATACACAAACATTAAATATTCGTCGATTGAAATCGAACGATTCTGGTGTTTATGAATGTGAAACACTTGGAGCAATACGACAATTTAATTTGATAGTTACAGGTATATTTTTAAATAACATTTAGAAACAAACTATGAGATATGAAAGGTTATTTGTTTGTTATAGTTGAAGTTTATGGAAAGAAAAAATCTATCTATGTAACAAATCAATTCTGATGAGAAAAATAAACAGTTCGATATCGTTTATTCGAATTAAATTATTTTAATATTCGACAGATACGATATACTTAATATTTAATTTCAAGAGTAAACAATGGGAAAAATAGAAAAATAGAACATTTATATTGATAAGGAGAAATCATTTACAGTTATAAACATTGTTCCAGAATTTAATAGACATTTCTAGTCCTCATTCGATCATAATTTTGTAGTTTCTTTCACGGAATATTGATCTTGTCAAATTTTCAATTGAATCAAATGTGTTGGCAAAATGAAGTTGAAATGAAAATTCGACATGCTATCGAGAAAGAATTTTCCTTTTCATTGTTTTTTCTTTCAATATGTCATATTTATTTTTTCGTCGTTAACAACAGTCGTTTAAGCTTGAGAATGATCAATGCCAAGAGATGCTTAGTATATCATTTTGGAATTCGACAAAACGTGTAAAACCTAACACATTGTTTTAGAATTAAGTTTGTTAACTAGCAGCATACTTCTTTTGTAAAAAATAGTCCTAGTAATCAGCAATGGAGTTTCGTGTCCAGAAAATAGTTTAGTTATTCATGTTATAGTAGCAGTTCATTATATTTTGAAGATGAATAGTGTTCTTGTTCGTGCTCATTCCAAAATCTGTAGATAGTCTTTTATCTTTAGTCTGTTAACAAGATTCAAGATTAGGACAGTGTAAAACATCGATTAAACGAGTGTTGTTAGTCGACTTACGCTAGTTTTATCCGATGAAAACCGATTTTACTTAACCTATTGATAGTAGCACATAGTGTTTCTCTTCAGATTCTTGAAATTATTCATTCATGATTTTACTGGAAATTTTCAAGAAGAAAATAGTGAGATAAAAATAATTGTTGATGTTAAATGAAGAAATATTACAATCGCGATCGACCTTATGTTACGACATTCTGTTTCATACGATAGATGGCTCGTCTATAGATTGCTAATCTGGTTATTGCAGTAATGATTTTCTGAATTGATCGATTTTTTTCATAGACACAAATTTGATCATGTTCTAAAAAAAAATCAAAAATAAATTTTTCTATAATGTTATACGCTGATCGACATTAAACTTTTGTCCATGGATCAGATGAAAAGTATTCGTTGTTTACTTTTCATCTCAGGATGCAGACAAGAGTCTTTTACATTTTTATTTCATCGATAAAAAGACTCTGGACTGAACCCTAAGATTTATTATATACACAATCCCATCACTTACTTCTTTTTTCTCCTAATATCTTTATATGATTCTTGTATACATTCTTCTTATACATTTCGGCAGCGGCTAGTAATCAAATAAATAAGTTAATATGACATCCGGATGTGCAATTTTTTTAGTTGCGATCAATATGTCAGATTCGAATAACTGTAAATTTAGAGTGCTTTTGTGTTTAATAATATTATTCTTGTCAACAAATTAAACGAAGATCTTGCTCACTGCAACAATAGAACTCACCAGTTCTATATGTCCTGTTTTGACATCTAAGATGTCATGGAATTTGACATATCGAGAAATAATGTAGACTATTTGTTTTTTATTGACCTTGTATAGCAAAGACCTGTTGCATAGTTTTGATCAACTAGAATGTTCAAAAGTAAATTTCATTCAATTAATAGGATCTTTTCATAATTAGATCTTTACAAGCATAATCAACAAAAATCTATTCTTCAAGTTGAATAAACATTTGATGCATTTGTTGATAATTACTAAATAATCCATTGACAAAATTTTTATTCCGACATGTGTTATTTAATACATGGCATGTATATAATAATACAGACCGACTTTTATTTGTTCTTATTAAATGAGCAATTGTCTTTTGTGTAATTAATTTAAAAAGAAGATCCTTCTTAGAGAATGCATGTTACTTTAAGATATTATGAAGTGTTAGGCAACTGTACTGATTCTCACATCAATCTGATGTTAATGGAATGGGAAGGATGCGTGCTATACACTTCGGAAATAATTTCCGATTATTTTTCTTAACGTATGTGCACGCTTTTTATGATTGATAGTGCATTAAGACAAATATAAGTATTATAAAAGAAAATGCAGTTTCTTTTTGTACAAGTTCAAGTGATGAATTTGTTAAATTAATATTAATTTTATGAGGAAAATAATCGATATTAATATATATATATATATATATATACATATACGTATAACTTGACTATTATGGACTCATCAAATGAAATTATATTTGCATATCTCTACGATTTTTTTTCTGTCTTTCGCTTCATTGCTCATCAACGATGAAGAATAAGATATGAGAATCTACCCGAATTTGATCATTGTTCAGATTCACTTTGACAACATTGTCCTTCTTCTATTCACACCATGCACATTAAATCTAACGCCGCTTACAGTATGTGTGTCCCAAGTGACAATAATGAACGATGAAAATGAATCTTTTTTGAATCATCAGCGTGGCAACTAAAACCAGAGCAGGATTGTTTCCGGGCGTCTACTTTCGGACAACCCTCTTTTTCTTTTTGTCTCCCATTGATAAGTATACATCTAGTTATTTCCTTTTTTTCTCATTCTACGTCTAGCATTGTATTAATCAATTAGTTGGGTGTATCAGTTTTACTTATTGTACTTCTATTATTCATTTTACTCTCTTTCTTCTCAGTCTCTCTCTCTCTCTCTGTCTCTTACATTCAATATATAGATCATAATTCTATATTTCCGCTTGTTAAATTTTCTCGCATTTCTACCATTACGCATTGCATGTATTATTCTAACGCAAAATAAAAGAACATTCATGCAAGCCTAGACACTAAATGCCCTGTATTTTTCATTAGTAATACTTTATCAGACCTTTTCATTATTTATGTAAAAGTACTTTCGTAGAATATTAAAACATAAAGCCATATAATGTATTTCCTGATAACACTGTTTCGAAATCTATTCTTTCTCTTTTGCTTTTATTAGTTCACCTTACAACGGCCGAATTCGGTGCTCAATTAATATCATCATACGAATCAACAAATGATCATATATCAAATGAAACTGATCATAATCTCTTATATCAATCATTAAGATCAAATAATGGTTCTGTATACTTACGTGAACATCAATTAATACGTCTTACATGTGTTGTCTCACGGGCTCTACCAGCTGCTATTCTTCATTTTCCATTTCATATTGATTATCATATTGAAAGAAATTCAACAATAGAAAACGACGATAAAACATATCGAACAATACTTGTTTTAATTCTTCGTATAAATCGTCACTTTCATAAGCGTATATTTCATTGTGAAGCAACACAAATTCAAGCACTTAATAATGAATATAAAGAAGAACAACATCGAGTTCTTTCAAATGTTCTTCAAATCGATGTTGCATGTACGTATCAATTAAAAGTCAAAAAGACAGAAAAGAAATATTCTACTTTTCACTAATGTCATCATTAATTTTACAATATAAGCTTCGCCTTTAGTTTTAATTCTATTTTACTTGTCAGGACCGTTGACCGATCCCTTGTCTCATTCAATTTGATCAGCTTTCTTTTTTTTTCATTCTTTACATCGTCATTCATTTTTCGCTTGACTGCTTCTTATATATATATATATATATATTCATCCGATGGAACACTATAATACAAGTGTATAAGAAGAAAACGAAGAAGAAACATAAGTTAGGCGCGAAGATATGCTTCTTTCTGAAAGAACATCGAATAAAATAGGATGTGTTCTTATCAAATAAACGATGGATTTGTTTTTCTACTAAGTATTATTTGTTGATAATAAACAGTATGAGTTAAATTATGGTATTTTATCTGTAAAAGTCAAAGTAGTTGCAGTTAATATATGTTGAGTGAGGAGATTTCCCTTTCTTGAATACTATCTATATATATATATATGTGCTGACGGCACCCAATTTTGTGACCAATTAAAACTGACATGTTATTAATCAACAGCAGTCTTGATGAGACTTTTCCCTCTCTCTCTCTGTCTTTCTCTCTCGTCTTATTCTTTGATATCGACGAAGCATCGGTTATTAGCTAGTATATGAATATATGCCACAGCTTTGAACTATCTATTACTAGAAAAAAGACGAGTTGTTTGATGTGTTCTGCTCATAGTTTTCTTCTCGACATTAGTGGGTATGTATGAAAAGAGAGAAGAAAGAAGGCGAGATATTTTTTCCTTTTCTTATGAATTCTATTATTTACAACACTCTTTATTCATAATACTTGCACTTTCTAATTAAATATTTCACAATATTCATCCATGTAAGTAGGCTATTTACTGTTATGAGATAAGTCACACTTTTTTTTTGTTTTGGAAATAATCAACAAGAAAAGCTTGTGAAAGGGCAAACAACGAATTATCGTGTCTTGGATTGTTTCTCTGCTTGATTGCTGACATTTAAAGATAGAATCTATATGCACACACATATATATATATATGTATATATATAGATATGTGTGTGAGTGTAAGGTTAAGTAGCTGAAACAATGTCAGTTGTCTTGTTTGTTCTATGTACAAAATTGAATGTCTTGTACATAAAGTGCAAATCGTCGATTGGATAAATCTTCAAGCAGAATAAAAATTGTGAGGAGAGTAGGACATTCAATTATCCGACATTGAAGACATGTTAAAACAAAAACTGAAGTATCGATGCGATCATTTGACTATCAACTGAGTTCTTTTTCTCAATCTTATTGCACATGTATTTTTATCCGATGGATATCATTCATGCATGTGTGTCAACAAACAAATACATCTCTTATCATAATAGAGACAAAATGACTACAGAAGTCATTTCCTTTATTGATACTATCTTTCTTTTTTCTAGACAGTCCAATATGTGCGCATAAGATCACATTGTTGCCTGAATATTCCACTGGTATTCATCGTTCAATCAATTTAACATGTCATATGCATAATGGAAATCCTTCAAAAATCAATTTCACTTGGCATCTACCAAACGGAAACAAACGTGTAGGATATCACTTGAATAAAACGTCGAGTTATATTACAGTACAACCCAATCATACTGTTGATTTTGGAAGAGTTACTTGTCGAGCGCAAAACGAATTAGGTTTATTTGGGGAATGTCATTTTAATATGGTTTTAGGAGGTTAGTTTAATCTGTTTCTTTTTGCCCTTTTATCGAAACATATTGCTACTAATTGTCTACCATAAATGCAAATATATATATACATATATATATATACCCTTAATCAGGAGAAATATTATTCGCACATCTGGTGTTTTTTTGTTGTTTATATAATACTTTCAAGGGTAAAGTGCAATGTGAATATAAGAAATTAGCATTTGACAAAACAATAAATCTTGTGAGTATTGTATATTAATTCCTCAAATTTTTAAAGTAATATCAGTACTTATCAAACAATATACAACTCATAAAATTAGTGCTACAATCAGAAGATAGTGCGTATTAGGATGGTGTGCTAGCATATTCAGATAAAGCTCATACAGTTCAGTATCAATGATGGTAATTACCATGTTTTTTCTTCTTGTGGTGATAGAAATGATGCCCAGCTTGATTCATCCATGGTTACGCCATCATAACTATTAGTCTCAACGAAAAAATTCTCCTTAAAGCATAGGTTCGATTAGTGGTGCTCAAATTTTTGGAAAAGTTGAAATATAACTTACATTTTTCTACGAGTACGAAAACAAATTGGTTGATCTTTACATTTTACTTTAGCCGCACCCGATCCAGTTCAATCATGTCATTATACATATTCAAATTCAACATTAACTGTGAATTGTATGGCTGGATTTCATCAAGGTGATGAAGATTTCTTCTGTTATATTTATAAACGACAAACAAATGGTACTTACACTGAACATGCTCGTTTAAGAGGTTTGTTTATACACGAATATACTAATATTGTTGCCGTGATAATCCTAATGATTGAGTCATGTAATCATTATCGAAACATAGAATCTATTCATTGATCATTCTAATGGAATGTTTGTTTATTTATTTGCTTTTTCGTATTTAGGTAACTGTGCATTCATTCTTCCCGATCTCAGACCTGACAACCATCATGATTTTCGTGTGTTTACCAAAAATAAATTCGGAGGTAATTTTGATCAAAGTTATTCAATTCAAGTTGGAAAATCCAAAAGTATGTTTATACGAAAAGAAAAGCAGGACAACAATCATGAAACGAATATATATATATATAGTTATAATAATTTTGTTTTTTAATTTAGTTACATCATTTGCTGAAAAAACTGGTATTTATTGGCCATATTTAGCTTTAATTTTAATCGGTGCATGTCTTGCTTCATTAATCTTAATATGTTATTGTTGTCATAAAATTCGAAAAGCAATGTATTATAAAAGAAAATCCGACAGCAACTTTGAAAGTAAATCTTGTGTTTTGAAATAACTCATTCAATGAAACATTTGACTTTAGATCTGACCTATCGAAATCATAATTCACATTATTCACAGAACAATCACGATGGTAAAACATCATCTTTAGGTAAAGCTATATGGTAACATCGAATGATCATAAAGGAGAATTTTGCCACACCTTGTTTTACACTAACTTAGCATAGTTTGTCACTATTCGTTGGTTAAGACAGTCTGAACTACACAGAGTTATCAAGTATTCTTTACGAATCTTAGATTAGTAAAGAGAATATTGATAAGCTAGTTCTAATCCTATTTAAGATACATGCAAAGGGAAAGATCTAGGTCAAACGGATAAAAAATCTAGAATTCAATTTTAGATTGAAAAGATTCTTTTTTATTTTTGTTACTCTCGGAACTAAAACATATTGATCCGAATTATATTTTTTTCTCCTAGAGAAATATATTTGCTAAATATTTCTTTGTCGAAATTTGTTGAATCATTAAAAACTCGAAGGCATGAGAAAATATGCAGCGATCGTACCCAGAGAAGGGAGTATATAGAACTCGAAGGTTACAAACAAATACTATATGCTAACGAAGTAAAATTGTTTGACAGAATCTGTTCTTACAATCCCTGTAGAAATAAAATATAGTCAATACGATGTAGTTGTCATTGCCAAACACATGAAAATTGTCTCATTCAGTCCTTCGGTAGATCGTAGGTACTTCTTTTGTCGTTCTTTATTTAACCATTTAGAACTGAAATAAGGAAATAGTCGAGATAGACTAATGAGTTGTTAGTGACATACACGACTTCTGACTCGTATATCAACAATGTCCATGATTGTCTCTCGAGACTGTCTGTTACTGTCTAAAGGGAATTCAAGTTGCTATTCTTGCTTGTGTCAAATTTCTTTTCACTTCATATTTTCTAAAAATCATACGATAATCTATGTCAAGTCATCATTGAACCGTTACTTATCTAGAAATGAAAGTTGTTCATCTCATCATATGTTTCTTTGTTGTGGATACATGATTAGAAATGTCAGCCGTCATTTTCTGTTTTCGTCTAGCCTCCGGTATGTGAAGATAGATACTAAATTTTTGAGAATATGCATCTGACATCAACAAAGATGAATCCATTCACTTTTTCATTTGACATCGTACTATGTTTCTTGAGTACTTCCTATACTGAAAGTACGATTCAAAACAAAAAGAAAACAACTAGACATACTTTTATTTTAGTACATGCCACACAGAATGGCAATGGTGTTGCCTATCCTGTTCGTCCTTATCGTTCAAAAGATTATTTAATATCTCCCGCATCATCGACATTGCATCGTAATCATTCACCATTGAATCAACTCTCCTCAATAGAAGATGAAATCCCATCAAGTAGGCGAAATACTTTAAAAGAAACTGATCTCGATCTTATCATTAATTCGACTAATGAGCGACCAGATAATACCATATCGAAAACGAAAACTATGGTTGTGAATCGAAATCGTACGCTTTTTTCTCCATATGATTATCAAAATGAACAATATAATGAATCTAATCAATATCCAATAACAATCCAGCGTCGTTCAAGTTTTCAAGTCGCAACGAAATTAAATAGTTTAGATTTCTATTCAAAACCTGACTCCTTCTATTTTCTTGACAAACATTTGACAAAACCCATTCAACGTAATCATTATTCACCTGAACATGAAAATAGTAGTGAAAAACGTCTTGATCATTCTCCATATTCAAAAACAGATTACAATCGACAAAATCCTATTGTTGTTGAAAATCATCGGATAGCCAATGAATACTTAAATATAAGAAAATCAACTAATGATCCATCATGGTCCGGAATGAATTCAATGAATGAATACAGCCGAGAGAATTCAAAAGATAATAAAAATTTAATTTCAAATACTGATGATCAGTCTCGGGATGATGGTATTTTTGTTTAATTCGTTCGTTTTCTTTTTCTAAATAATATTTGTATAAAATATGAGCAAAGAAGAAAATATTTCATATGTTTTTTTTAAATTGTATGTTGTTTGTTTGTTTTAAGAAGTTTTATAAATGCCTTGAAGTCTTGTCTAAATGAATCGGTTATTTAATTATTAGAAACTTTACAAGCAAACAAATGATAATAAAGAATCAGATGCACAAAAAGTAGTGATTTGAGTCTCAGCAGCGTGTCTGCAAAAATATGGAACACGACAAAACCTCCTAAGTGCATAATATGGTTTTTCTAATAGACTCATGAGGTCATTTAAAAGCATTTGTATGATGTTGAAGACCCTCCTCGATTAATATTCTAGTTAAAGAGTTCAAGTCCGGTTCTTAAGGGAGTTCCGAGATCACCATGAAGGAGAATGCGATATCATAAATCTTCATATATTTACACCATTATAACCGACATCAAATCTACAAAAGATTTTCGATTCAATACACTCATATCATAATTACTGTTGAATCAATAGAGATCGAATAATTGAGTTTTATATCAATGCAAAATGTCATTTCACATTGCATTGATTGTTCTAAATTTCATTCTTTTATTTATGAAAGATGATCGACAAAGATTTTCTTTTTTAGTTCACAAAAATGGCCGATAATCGATGATTAATTTATGTATCTATCTCAGAAACGGAATCAAGAAAAGAATTTCTGATGACATTCGTACATCTGTAATGATTGAACTAGATTTTTATTTATGTATCTTTCGTCAATGGTAAATATGTTTCGAAAGATTTCTTTTTATTCTACTTCAATTATATTACATAATACTCATGGAAATTATCACAAGAAAAAATTTTTATTCTTTTGTATTCGTGTGATGCATGAAAGCTTTTTCTTTGTAATTTAATCTTCTAAAATCAATAGTCATTCGCTTGTTTCGATCGATTTCTTTTTCTACTTGCTGACTACATAGTCTATCAAATATAGAAAAGCTATTTTTTTTATTCAAGTTTGACAAATTGACATTCATGTTTCAAGGACATTTATCATTTATAGTTACCACTTTGTGGTGGCAACATCATTTTGTTATTTTATTTAACTGTTAAGGAATAAGAAAATGTAAACATCATTTTGAAAAAAAAGGATCTTCTCTTAATGCTTCAAACCACCTGTCCTAACTATTTTCAATACAGTCATATCACGAATTAACTTGAGTCTTTTTATTAGAATGAAGAATATTTGAAAAGTATTCTCTTATTATTATTTGTATGGGTTTTTTATGTGATCGAATTATTTATCTCCACAGCGTTTAACTTCTTAATCATATTTGCAGAATAAAGTATAATCAATTCAGTTTGATTAATTGCGATTCTTTTCCTTTTGTTTTTATAGGTGTTCGTCAGCATATGAAGTAAAAGAATAAACTTTTCATCATAATTTGTTTCTGCTTTGCTCTCCGTGGAACAAAAAAGAAAAAGAACAGAAACAGAAAAACAACAATAATACAATCATGGTTGATAATTATATCAGAACAATAGAGTTTCTCATACCAACTGATTTTACCTTTTTTTTTCGCTACTTGTAACCAAACGTGAAAAAAAGAAGCAACTTGAACAACAACATTTACAAAAGATTTGAATAGAAGTTGTACAGGAAAAATTACAAAACAAAATGAGTCGTGCTCCGTGAGGAATTTATCAAGATAGTAGTTCTTCGATGTCTGTTAATATTATTTGATTTACATTTAGTAATTCACGAAATTTTAATCCAACTGTAATTAAACAACAATATGATCCACATAATGTATGGGCTTTCGAAAATAATTGGCAGTCAGAATTATGCTCTTGCACACCAATGAGCCGATGTAAGAACACAATCGTTGCATTAATTATATCTTTTAATACTTTTTTGTGTTATTTTATAAAACCTAGGCTGTTTTTCATGCTTTTGTTTTCCTTGCATGGGTTGTAAATTAGCATCGCATTTAGGTGAAACAGCAATTATTGGTTGCTGCCCATGCTCATTCTTCTATTTCCGAACAAAATTGCGAACGGCACGACGTATTGATGTTCGTTAATATAGCGAAAAAGGAAACTAGAAAAAAAAACTAAATTTAGTATTTTTAATTTTTTTAATTCAAGGGCTCATGTTGTGGAGATCTTTGTGCCGCCACTTGCTGTTGCTGTTCATGTGGGGCAACACAAATGGCTTATGAACTAGAATCTCAAGGCATGTGGGATATTCCGGAACAAAAAAAGAGTAAACATACACGAAATGAACGTGGGAATCCACATAATAGTTACAATTGAAAACACAAAGACTGAGTTTTTCTTTTGGAGTAGATTTCGGTTGATTTTGATATATTACGGTTGTCAATGTAATCATTCTTTCTCTCAATCTTTCCGTTGTTTTGCAACAGTATTTTTCTCTTCTATTCTTTATTGTCATAGTAACGATATTTTTTGTTAATATCAAATGGAAGAAAGATTCCGTATACCACCCATGAAATAAAACGAGTTCATATAGGCCAATAATTTTCTCTCTTCTCTTTCTTTCTTCTCTATTATTGATTTGTTTTTCAGGAGAAGTAATTAAACGATTTGCATAAGACTTACTGTTTCTCTCTCTCTCCCTCTCGTTCTCCCCGAGCAGCATTTGTTTCTAGCCAAAGCATACTGTATCTTCATCGTCATTTAAAAAGAGTCATAATTCATATCTAACAATAAATTTTCATTGTCGTACGATATATCAGCAAGAACAACTATGACAAGGTAGAGCTGATGTTGCTTTTCTGTTCATTTAGTTATCAAATATTTCCATATAGCCAACCTGTTTCACGACAGCCTGCAAGTTCA
The DNA here is from genome assembly GCA_900239685.1 of Rotaria macrura. NCBI lineage: Eukaryota > Metazoa > Rotifera > Eurotatoria > Philodinida > Philodinidae > Rotaria > Rotaria macrura. The sequence continues at coordinate 91,561 of OENT01000208.1, read as the reverse complement.
TGCGATCTTTATCCATTCACTGACAATTGGCAAAATACTCTTTTTGCTTCATTTAAACCATGTCCACGCTGTATGTAGAGATATCTTCGTTGTCTGAGAGGTTACACATCAATGTTAAATTCGGTTATTTTTTTTCTAGCGGCATACGCATGTTTCTGTGCTCCATGTCATGTAGCTCAATTAACTGATCGTGTCGGTGATCACTTGCTTACATGCTGTCTCAATCCATGTGCATTGATGGCAGTACGAACAAAAGTTCGAACAACTTTTAAGATTAAAGTAAATTGAAACATCTTGATTCTTTAGATAGAACTACAGATATATATTAATGTCTACTGTTTTGCTTTCAGGGAAGTTTAATAGAAGATTGCTGCGTATCAGTATTTTGCGTGGGTCCATGTGCGGCAATGCAAATCGAACACGAACTGAATCATCGTGGTATTCCAGCCAAACGCATCAAATAGATAACGCGCACAATGTTTGACAGTTTTCTTTTATTCATAATCCCTTCTTTTTTATTTGGATGCAACAGAAAGAAAATAAAGAAGTGTGTTGGAAGAGTGTGTATTGTATGTTCAAATTTCAAATCAAATAAAAACAGAATAAAGAAAACATTAATAATTGATCAGAAAAATAAATGAAAACTGATATCATTTTTCATAGCTACATCTATTGAGAATTCATAGTATCTATAGTAAATGCAAAGTTCATAAGAAGACAAAATAAGCATTGCATTTTCATTATGTTTGAATCAAAGTTTTTTTTCGTCATTAAATTTTGACTGAACCTATTCTCTCTTAGTTAGAGAAGATCATTAATATTTAACAATGAGGAAAGTTCCTTTTTTTTCTAACGAGTATTCACTCTTGAAGAAGATACTTGATATGAAATCAAAAACATTAATCGACGTTCAATTGTCATAAAAAATAGATATGAAAGAGCTGAACGATCAAATAGTTGAAGAAGTACCAAAGTTACTTTCTTTACCTAAAATTATTGTTGGCAATCTGTGCCAACATTTGAAAGTGATGTATGATATGTTTGCATAAATGCCGAAGAAAAGTTTCGTGTTGTAAACTTAACGACATGAATATAATCATTTCAATTGTGTTTCTTTGAATAAAATAAACGACGAAATTGAATGTTTTCATTTCAGAACGAACTATCGAAATCCGGATTCTAAATTGAAAGCAAAACTGTAAGATCAGAAATATTTTTGACTCCTTCCGTTTGTATCAGTCGTACTAGCAAGAATTCGAATAGATTACATATTTGATACACTGAAATTATTTTGTGTCAACAAAAATATAGGACAAATTCTCGCTTAATGTTTTTCCTTCATTTATTGTCTTCAGCCAGATTTCAGCTATATGAGATCAAATATGTAGTAGCATTAGATTAATCGTCAATCATTAATTTATATTCGTAAAGTCTTTCAATTGATTTCGAGCACTATATACGAGTTGGAAAGTTACCAATTGAAGAAAAGTGATTATTTCTTGTTGTGTTTCTTAGCGTAAAGAAAAATACACTCGCAATAAAAACATGAACTTCATATGCTATTTTCTTAGTTGGAGAAAAAAGTATTGTTCAATTGAAGTAAGTCAAAATATAAAAAGAATCATAAGGAATGCGAGAGAGAATAATAAGAAACAAAGCATATGAACACGAACGAGTGAAATGCCAGTAGCATGTTACCGTGTTTGACACATGCAATAGTGAATAAACATGCTACGCATTTGTTTAACATCGTCTTTGCACAGAAGATTTTGAAATTAATTTCACAAGAGCTTCGATTCAATGTTTTAAATCCACCGTGCTCGTTTACTATGTACTAGCATTTTAAAACGCATTCTAGATATGCAAGATAACAAACCAGCAATGTATGGTGAAAACATTTTCAAAAGAAATCCCGACCAATGGAAATCCAACAAGTTCGAAGAAGGGCCAGTTTGAAAAGGCAATTTTTCAACTAGATTGAACCCTTTTTTATAGTTGAAAATGAACAGATCGATATATTTCAGCAAGCTTCATAATACACGTTAGATTTTGCAATAGATATCCCCAAAAACAAGTATAGACTGATCGATAAAAAGAAAGAAATAAAATCGGTAGTAATTAATACAGTGAGAGGAAATCCTTGAAAAATTGTAGATGATCTACTTACCAAATGGTTTTCTCAATCAGACTTGTCATCCTTTTATTAATGTGGCAATGATAAAAATTTGATACCTATCGGTTGTATTATTTTCCAAAATCAAAAATAATCTCAAACGAAAGTAATGGGAAAAGTTTTCTCAGCTCGATGATTCGTTTACCAAAACGTCTTTCATAGAATTAAGCATATTGTACTTATGATGATCATAGAAGGAAGTTTCATGCTAATTTATTCTTAGCACACGAAAGTTCGTTTTTTATCTAGGCGAATAATTCATATTATTTAACGTTATTTTAACATAGAAACATCAATGACATTTCTTACAAATAACAAATCAAAAGCAACAAATATATGTTTCATGTATGACGAAAAAGATTAACATGAGAAAAAGGACCTGGAGATTTTGTACTGACATCATTAGGTAGTTGTTGTTTTGATACGTGAGATAGAACACTTTTCAATTCACCACAAGCAGCCTAAACAAAACAAAAATATACTTGAATTCAGTGGCAAGATAATCACAATTTGTCATACCCAGATCAGTCCTAAATATGGAGCTGATGGTTTCAACGGACGTGATATGTATTCCGGATGATATTGCACACCGACAAAATACGGATGATCTTACCAAAGAAAAGGAAATTTTTTCTTTAGAGTACATAGATCATTTTTTTAAATTTACTTTCAATTTCTAGAATTTCCATTCGTTCATTATCATCACTTCTGCCGACGAATTTCATTCCAGCCTTTTCAAGTGCATCGATATACAATGGATTAACTTCATAACGATGACGGTGACGTTCATCAACAGATTCCACATTTCCATAGAGTTTTTCTAAAAAATAGAATAAAATAAAATAAAATAAAAGATTTCTTTATTTAAACACATATTTGAAATCATCTATTAATAGCAGATAGAAAGGAAAAGCAAGTCGCTGACACGTCAAGAGAATGTGACCGAAGAACATTGGAAGGAAACTGCTGAAGCAAAGCTGAAGAAAGAAGTTTAAGAAAAGTGATGATTGTCAAAAAAGAAAAATCAACTACGTACGACTCAGTCAAATTATTATAGAATATTCGTATTTCTCAATGTGAACAGAGTCATTGAAATGAAAACTACGTAGACAAAATCGTATTATGTTATAAGTATGAAACCTGAAGTCTCCTGTTTCCTGAATTTAAACTTTCGTTTCTCTTTGAAAACATTGTGTAGTCGAAAACGCTGACAATCGACTGTTTTTTCTTTATATCCAACATTGGTCTTCACTTGTTAATAGATTCGGTAGTGCATCAAATTTACGTAATAGAATGAACGAAAACTTTGTACTGATCAACGCTTTCATGACAAAGAAAAAAAGAACAATGTAGAAAAAGTGATACTTGTCATATGAAACTGAAACATTTTACATGTACATTGCATCTCCTGTTTCAGAGCGATAGTTACTTGCTTCAGAAAATATCAATCTTATTAGCTCTGATAATTCTTCCAAGATTATATATGGGTATGTTTTATTGAAAAGTCGCTGAGTGAGAATGGCATACTGCTTCGAAAATATTTAATCTTTGTATAAATAATTTCCCGTTCAATCGAACAACGTATATTGAATGAAATTTAGTGTTATCATGACTAAGTTTTTGAAAAATGCCGCATTTAGAATGATAAACTTTTTTTGCATTGCTTATCATCAGGAGACCCGTAAAAAGTGAATAGATCACACTCATGATTTGCCTTTTGAGTAACCCTACCCCCCTGTGACAGCATAATCGTCACTGATGTTATCTTGATGTTTGTTGTTTGCGCATTTTTTTGTTGCTCTTTCTAGTTTCCCTCCCTTTTTTCTCTTTTATCGCTTTGCGCCTAAAATTGTTAATTCAGTTTAACATAATTATTCTCTTTTTTTCTTCATCATCTACTCACTCTACTTTATATCTCTCTCTTCATTGAGACACACCTACATTCCTTCTTCTGATATCTTCCACTCGCCATTCGAGCGTTTCTGATATCTACTTCGAATATTTCTCTCTCTCTCTCTCTCTCTCTCTCTCTCTATCTATCTATCTATCT
>OENT01000208.1:0-87077 GCA_900239685.1 Rotaria macrura | reverse complement strand
CCCCCCCCCCCTTCTCCCGCCCAAGAAAATTTCACGGGTTCTAATATTAAGGTCATGAAATTTCGAGAAGATTTTTTTCAGAAATTCCAGTGGAATTATAATATATTAACACTTAAAAACCAGGTTTTTATAAGAAATCAAGCTTCTTTAATTAAAATTAATTTTTCCCTAGTTAAAAAGCTGATTTTACGATATTTGACGAGTTAAAATGCTTGCTTGAATACCAGAATACTTTTTCCAAAACCCATATTTTAGATAAATTCTAGCAGAACATTAACCTGCAGTAGAAGGTCACCTTCCGAAAAGCCATATAAATTTTTTGTAACAGATACCCATGACAAATTATTCTGGGGGAGAAAATGGCGTTGGTTGTCGAGAAAAATATCTGAAAAGAGTAAAAATAAGAAAAATGATACGTACTAACAATACTATCATCACTAACGAAATGAGTTGTTCGACGGCCCAACCGCATTGTTCCTTATGAAGAAAAGCCGACACATCATTTGTCATACGATAAATGAAATCTAGTTACCTCCCATTACTCCTGGATTATGCTCAGGCATCTCGATAACCTATTTGACAAATTTAAACTCAATTGTAACAAAAACAAACCACGCATAAATAAGACATATAAATATATATATATACCACTTGATGTTCACATTTATCGAATTCTGATGAATTTGCATCTTTATATAGCAGAACATGTCTTGCATATTCAATTACAGCACATTGAAGACCAAGACAAATGCCAAGAAATGGTTTTGATTGTGTACGTGCCCATTCAATAGCCGCTATTTTACCTTCAATACCACGTGAACCAAATCCACCAGGTACAAGAACACCACTAAAGAGAACGAGAAAACCAATCGAATTTAATAATGAATCTCAAATTGTAAAAAATTTAGTTACTGAGCACTACACAATTGTTGCCATGCTTCGTGATATTTAACGGGATCGTCTTTTTGTGTATTTGCTTCTAAATCAGTTGCATGAATGAACTAGATAAAATTTAGAATAGACAAACATGAAAATTTAATTTTAAAATTCACACTGTAAACATCTTACAAGAATTTTCAATTTTCTATTACAGAAAAGTGCAGCATGATTAAGTGCTTTAAGTACAGATGCATACGCATCTTCTAACGCTGTATACTTTCCAACAAGAGCTATTGTAACTTCATCAAGTTGTCGTTCCATTCTACAAATGAAAAGTTAGCAGAAAAACAAATATACAACTGTTCTATGAAATGAGGAGCTTGTATTCAAACAAAAGTTACAAAGTTTTCAACCGAAGCATTCGAAAGTCACTAAATATAGCTTCACTATTAAAGATATTGTATATCTAACCATTTTGTTTTGTTTATTCAACATATCGATAATTAATGTTACATTAACCCAGAAGTTTTTCCCTTAATCTTCTATTCATTAAGTAAATACACGGCTGCATATTATAATTTAAAATTTTCAGTTGTCTTCATTTTAATGAAGCACTCAAATTAATATTTTTCAAGTTCTAAGTCTCATTTAGTTAACATACATTTGCATTTATTTTATGAGGTTCAATCTATTAACTGGAATTTTGTATATTGACAATGTTTCAGATACAAAATTAGATATACGTAAAATGGATAGAGATGCTTATCATATTGTACTGTATTTTTAAGAGTTTCCAACGGAAAACGAGTTATTATTTGAATGCAAATGGTCATCGTTATCGGAAGGAAAGTATCGGGAGAGGTCACCTCTTTCTTTAATATTGTTTACATACGATTCTATTTTACACGTAAACACAATAAGCCAACCAAATTTATCACATGATGTTCTTACATCTTTGCCTACCAGGACATTTTACACTTTTCTTTGTTTCCTTAATGTTCTCTTCTTCATTTCATTCTTCATTTGTTTTAGTTGTCTCTCATCTATTTTGATCCATTCTTCTAATATTTTGTGATATCGCAGACATTTTCATGATCATATATCGAACAAAATTTTATCGTCAACAAGACATTTGATCAAGTATGACTATTTACAGAGTTCACTGACTAAGATGTTGCAATAACGAAACGGGATTGGCACCTTTCGTTCTAATCATAGTTTTGGATTTTTATTAATGAACAGACGAAAAAGTAGTTTCATCGATATTCCTAATATCTTGAGAAAGTTTGTGAATATAATAATGAATTTCCTTCAAATCCGTTTTCAAGAACTGTAGTATACCGTAAATTTTCAAAATTTCATATCTGATAACAAAATTTAACTGCTCACAAATCATTACTATTGTCTGAAAAACGTACGATTCCGATTAGTTTTCTCATGTTAACTTTGAATATCGTATCTGTATAACTTCAAAAAGAGATGATTTCAAATGATCGCTGAAACAAACAACACACTGTTTGTCTTCTTACGAGAAACATCCTTCGAAAGTGAAAGAAATTTTGCGTTAGTTTTATTTTGAACACTACATCCAATTTTTCTATTTCAAAACTTCAACTTGAAGAACTCTCTCATTTTATAAAAGGACAAATAAAATTTCATTTTTTTCACAAGAACGATTCTGAACCTTTGCAATAGGTATATTGCATTCATGTTGGTCTCATTTAATAGAGAACTACGCAGTGATACACAAGCCATAGCATTAAAATGAATCATCTCGATTATGCTTTTAATGATTCCATCTTTCATTATGATTCACATAAAGTTTCAGGTGTTTCTTGCCACACGAAAATATGCATAGCCTTCAACTGGATGTTTTTGTTTTGTCATGTACATACAGTCGTGAAAAAACATGAGCTCGTTTAAATTGATTCAGAACGAAAAATCTAGACTTTGATTTTCGGCATGCTGATTTTTCCCATATTAATGTTAAATTAAGCAACGTAGCGAACGAGCAAGATAAATATTTACCACCAAGTGTCATACATATGACATAACTTGATGATTCGTCAATTGATTATTTCTTTCTTTTTTCTGCTGTGTAAATATGCGAAAGTCACGCTTCACAGAGTGTGCATGTGTTTTCATACAATATTCTCTGTACAAGTATAGTTATTTTGCATGGTTATCAAATTCATTTCGTTGTAACTCATAGAAAATAGTACAATATCGGAATAGATAATGTATGCTGCGGGATCCAATGTTCCTTATGGCTATATACAACAACCTCCTATGTTGTCTCCGACACCTTATTCCAAGCTAACACAACAACGAGCAGGCGGTAAAACATTACCAATAATAGCTGGTATTATTGCTTCTATCATTATTGTTGGTATGGCACTAGGGCTAGGTCTTGGCATCGGTGCAGCTGGTCTTATTAGTAGTTCCAATTTGACCTATTATGTTGCTAGTACTTCTACTAATAAAACAGGTTGAATATCTCTGATATCATTGAAAATTTGGTTCACTTTTTTTAAAAATATATCTGTATGACCTTGCATTCGATTTTATCTCTTTTGAATAATACCTACCGTTCAGCTAAATCACGCCATTTTATCATAAGTGAGCGATCATAATTTGCTTTGGGTACTAAATGAAGACGAGTTGATAAAAAATTAAACACACCATTTTCTTCCATTAACAATGGAACACGAAACAGAGTTTTAACATCAGGTATACAAATAACCTTCAGTAGAATAAACATGAAAATAATATAGATGTCAAGACAAATCATGCAATTTACATGTTCTTTATCAACTTGACAAAACATTGAAACCTTTTCTTTAGCTGATAGTGGCATAAGTGTTGCAGATCGACAAATAATCTTTAAAAGAATTCATAATATTTTAATTTAAACAAGTGAAAACCTATTCACTAACAAGGTCAGGAGTTAAACCGTAACCACGAAGTTCCTTGACACTATGCTGTGTTGGTTTTGTTTTATGTTCATGAGTCGAATTCGGCTATTACAGAAATAAAAAGATAAATAATGAAATTCTACTACAAGTAAATGATCTATTCAATACAAACTTGTGGAACAAGACTGACATGAACCAAACAAAAATTTTCTTTCTTTACACGAAATTGAAATTGTCGAAATGCTTCAACAAACGACATACTTTCAATATCACCAATTGTACCACCGAGCTGAGTAAAAAATGCGATCGTGTTATAATTGTTTTTGAAAAGGAAAAAAATATTTCTTTTCACTCTTACTTCAATAATACATAGATCTGGTTCAGCCTTGTCTTCGTCAACAGAAATACGTGCAACTCGTTCAACCCATTCTTGTATTGCATCTGTAATATGTGGCACAACTAAAAGAAATAATCATGTTAATAGTTTCCATACACATATATATTGTTAGTTGAATTAACCTTGCACAGTTTTTCCGAGGTAATCACCACGACGTTCTTTATCAATAACATATTGATAAATTTTACCCGTTGTTATATTATTATCACGATGTAAAGTTACGTCAAGAAATCGTTCGTAATTACCCAAGTCTAGATCAACTTCACTAGAAATATAAAAAACAAGAACATGACTTCCTTAAGTTGTATATAAAAACTTATGTATGGAAATATTTTTGGCAATCGTTTATGTCACATTTTTTCAATAAATTGACACAAAAAAAAACAATCGGTTGATTCATTCTTAGTACACTCAGTTTGAATAAAAATCAATTAATACCACGAAAATGTTCTGGTGCATTTAAAAGCGAATCGACTATGTTTTAAGCTAGACACACAATAAACACAAGTTATCTTACCGTTCGTTTTACAAGATATTCTAGAACAAAACATGATGCATGCCATACTCTAAAAATACAACTTGGTTCTAGTCATAGCCTGACCATAAATCTTTAGATCAGACATATATGTTCAAACGACTAGAGAAGTAAGTTCATCTTAACTATGACGTTAAAGGCGTTAGATTTGTTTTCTTTGAAAATTTGAATATAAATAATAACATGTATATTTCTCTCTAAATTACGTTTCGTTCTTCTAGTTGAGTTGGCAATGTTGCTATCAATGGGGTTTGACTTGGTAGATCGATTTCGATGTGAAGAGAAAGTGTTGTGAAAGGATCTTCAATACAATTAATCAAGACATACAAACGTAGTCGATTTCAGATCCTTAGAGACTTGACTTCCGATAAGAAATCTAAGCTTCTACTTCATAAGATCGCAGAATCTATTCGATTGACCTTCATATAGATAGAAATCGTCATAGTTCATATCTATCTCACTGGCTCACGTTTTATTCTCTATAGTTATGCTCCTTTTTCTTTTTCCAATTTTCATCTATCCGTAATAAAAATCTTCTAGTTACCCGCCATCATCGAGTACAAATACTTCTCCATGTTCATATGGTGAAAAAGTGCCTGCATCAATATTGATGTATGGATCAATCTTAATCAAACAAATAATTAGAGACTGTCGAAAATGTTTAATTATCAACATACTTTTATTGAAGTAACTCGAAATCCATGTGAACGGAGTATCGTACCAATACTTGATGAAATAATACCTTTTCCAATACCGCTAATGACACCACCTGTTACCAATATGTATTTCATTAAAGATGATGAATTATATCGAAACATAATCTAAAAAACAAATTGAAATCAGTTCAATCGATTCATTCCAAATTACATATAGTTAGTAATTGAATTTGTTAAAATTTGTTTTTATTTCCTTTCAAGATACATGCATACATAGGTACTGATCTATATGCATGAAATCTATTCAAAAGAAGAAATCAGAATAAAAATAAATCACAAGAAATGAAAAACATAATCGACCCCCCGTATGTATGGTATATATATATGTATATCAGGACAAGAAAGAGAGATGAAAAATGATAGAGGATGATGTGTGGCTAGCCCATGTGTATATATGCGACATCCATCTAGCAGAAATATTTTTAAAAATAAAAATCATTATTAAAGAATTAAAATTTGAATTAAGCAGCATTTAATTCAAGCGGTTGCTTCATATTTTCCTAACGATGCGAGACTATTTTGCTAAAAACAAAGTACGACAAAAAATAGTTGTGATTATCTTTCATATCATGTTTTGCTCTTTACTTTAGCTAAACGAATGAATTCTTTTCTTGCTTGCTCGTCGTTCGTCTTATCACCTTTCCAAGCGCGTAAAACCGATGATTGAAGTGCACGTCCATAACTAAATGATAATAACCATGGTTTATAGAGGTCAACATGATTGATAGCATTCAAATAAATTGTAGAATTTTCTTCACTATGTCCACCTAAATTAAATAACAGGGAACATAAAAGATTTCTCTATCTCACTAATTCTTACCGGAAAGAAACATAATGCCTGGCACAGCTATTGGCACAGTTCGACGAAATGTAATCACTGTTGCTTCGGCTATTTGTTCAGCTGAATATTTTTTTGTTGAACATTTACCTGAAAGTTGAAGAATTGTTTTAAATATTTAAATATTTAAATGATCTGATCTCAAGGCGAGTAAAATTGATGCAATAACTATTTTCCTTTCTTGTTCCATCTAATATTAATACGAGCAACTATGAAGTGAGCTATCTAAAATGAAGCAAGGACTTCTCTGTGACATTTTATCTATGAGTGTGTGGCAAGGGGGAAAAGTGATGCTTCACCTACTTCAACAAAGTTTTGAATTACATGGAATTACGACCTCCCCCCCCCCACACATTACACGTACCTCTCGTTAGTTCAGCATGTTCTAATCTAAGCTTAATATAATGTGAAAGAAGAGAATCGAAAGAAAAGAACTGTAAGTCGGGAAAGAGAAGGTTTGTTTCCTTTAAGCTAAGAATAGCGTGATTCATTTATACGCTACGTAGTCCAAGGAAATGAGAACAAAGTTCCTGACAGAAGTCTCGATCTATGCTTTTACTTTATTCTCAGCAGTATTCTAATTTCCAAAAAAGTAAATTTCCTCACCCCAAAGAAAACATTGAAAAGGAAATCTATTTTTTGGAAGTGTGAATATATCTCTTTATTGTATGCAAATTAGAGTAAGTTCCCTAAACAATCTTATTTCTATAGATGAGAAAAATCGATTAGTTGAACATAACTGTGTGTGACTGCCATTTTATGCATAGATATTGAATTTTACATGTAGAAGCCCGAAAGTCTCGATTGCATCTTCACATACTATAGATGATTTTAATTTTGGGTGTTATGTTTGCATGCAATTCTTCATATTTTTGCCAGTAGGTATATATGTGACTTTAAACCTACTAGCATTGGTTGAAATAGAATCACGATTGCGAAAGGTTTAGAGCCCTTAGGTATATATAGAAATTAATACTTTTGTATTAATTATCAAGATTATTATGTTTTGCACTGAGAACAATAACCGACTCCAGAAAATATCAATAATCTCTGTTGTTTAATCGAAATTACCATGGCTATTCGATATTTATGTATATCTAATCGTCTATGAGAAAGAAAACCGACCTTACGATTCTACGGTAGATGGATCATTTTTTGTATGTCAAGGACAGTTCATCGAAACTAAGAAACGTACATTTTTTTACGTTCATATAAATTTGGGTCATTATTCATCAGATGTCGCTACCTATGACGTATCTCTATAATTTCAAAATTAGAATATAATACTTGGATCATTGGTTTCAATAACAACGGAGATTTCAATTTATGTTGAATGAATTAATACATTAATTTCAGTATCTACCCAGAATTTCCGTTTAAATAAACGACACTATATTGAAATCCGGCGTCGATCGTAAGTAAATTAATTTCTATGAAACTACATTGTTGAACGATTTAGAGAGGTCTTTATGCTCGTGGATTTCAAAAATTAAATTCAAATGGTTGTACTAAATCTTAGATATGAAATTCAATCCACAGATAGAATAGATTTCATGATTTTTAAAAAAGTTTGATAGAACTCTTGTCGAGGTACTCTAACAGATGACAGCTGCTGATATCTTAATACGAAATTCTTTTTTCCTCCCAATAGCTCGACATTGATTTGAAATTACTTTCATGTTTACTTTTTTTTATCGTAGAAGAGTAATATGTACAGAAATCGTTTAAAAAATGTTTCACTGATTACTCAAAAATGTCTTATCAATCATGATTTGCCCGAAATTTTCTTTACATCTGCTAAGTTGACTATTGCTATTCAAGACATCTATGATCCCACGGTCATATTTGTATTGATTTTTATATTTCAATTACCTTACAAAGGAAAAGGAATAAGTTAATTTACAAAAATTTTCAATATTCTACTCTTCAAGTGTAATCGAACTTAAATTTTGCTCATTTATTATGATTTCATTGGATTCGAATTTAATTTGACATTCTAGTATCATATTACTTTCGGAATTTTTACAATTTAACAATCATCTACCTGGCGTAACCATACTAGGTTTCAGAAGTGTTCCTTCAAGATACACATGATGATCATTTAATGCTTTATAAACCGTTGCTAAGACTTTCTCAGTTACACGTTGACATTCTTCAAGATCATGATCACCATCTTGTAATACTTCCGGTTCAACAATGGGTACAAGACCACACTGAAACAAGAATTTGAATCATTGGACTAAATTGGAAAATTCTTTTTTGAACTTATATGTGTATATACCTGTTGACATATCGAAGCATATCGTGCAAGCGCTAATGCATTTTCATCGATAGCTAGTTGTGATGGAGCATCATGGTCGATTTTGATTGCTGCTCGCCACTTGGCGAATTGTGCACCGAGTCTTTTATATTCTCGACACCGTTCTTCCAAATCATCTAACCCTGTAACGAGGAAGAAAAACTTTTCTTTTTTTTCTTCTTTTCATTCATTTCTTATACCAACCTTGTGTTATCGTTTCATGATTCGTTCGTGGTAATTCAACTAAACCTCGATCAACAGTAATGCCTGGTATAATACCAGATTCTATTAATAAACGAGGAAATGGTGTATCATCATCATCAGTTTTATGATAGAATGTTTCATGACATAGTATAATTCCACTTATATATTGTGAACTTTCTTTGGTACGAAATAATACTTGACGATAATATCGACGAATTTCTTCAGTATTTTCAATGTTTACTGGTGAAAGTCTTGATTCCATTACATCTAAATAACGTGATTTATTTGTTTGAATGATGAGACAACAATTTTTTTTCTTCAATATCAAACCTGCAGGTTCATCCGCAGCTAGAATGCCTTTACCCGGCGTAGCTATAGTTTGAGCTATTTGAGCTAATTCATCTTGTTTGTCTTTAGGTAAACAATAGGCAGTCATTGGCAGTCTTAAATGAAGTAAAAAGATAAATAAATTTTTTTGTATCAAGCAAGACATTTTAAATAACGTATCTACGTGTATATATTTACTAGTGAGATAAAAGAAAGGTTTTAATTTATAACTATGAAGAAAGAAAAAAAATAAACACACGACACGAGCAGCATACGAAGTGACGTGTGTAAATGTTACAGATAAAGTATTGGTGCCTGGATAAAGATGTATGAAATTAATCTGTTAAATAGAACAGAGAGAAAAAAAACGATATAACATTGTGAGACAAATAGATTATCGAATATTGAAAGGAAACGATACAGTTAAAAATATCGATTTTATTCTTTTCATTGATTCTTTTTATATTGATAATAAATTTTATCAGTAAAGATAAAATTAATCATCATAAACTAGTTGAAAGAATTATGCGACAAGAAAATAAATTCAATTTATAGAATTCGATAGATGTCGAAGACTGAAAATAATCATGTTCAAAACTATGATCTTTGCGTGTTGCATCATATTTCAAAATAACATAGCTATAGATTTATATTAAAAACAAAGAGGGAAAAGCGATACTTCCATAGTTCTTTGTACTTCCAACACACTTCGAAGTACGAAGTCTCCCTCTGTCCCCCCTTGATCATAATACTCTTTATTCGAAAACATTTTCGTACGAGAAAAAGAATTCATTTTGTTTAAAAGTAAAACAAAAATAATTGTAAATAAACATATTTACATACGAGAATTCTTCTTGTTATACAATCAAGTGATCTTTCAATTTTCATAACCAGTAGATCATATTGAACTGTATAATTACTAATTGACAGTAAACGAACATCAGTTTTTGTCTTATCACTATAAACATGGATCAATTTTTATTTCTACATACATATTCCATTACGACGATTATGTGCTACGACCATTAGAAGTACAAGAGAGAATTGGTCGCTTGTATGATAACATATTCTCAATTCTTGCTGTACTGCAATCATAATAATCTCGATTCCTAATACATTGTTCAAATGTGAGTAAAACTGCATGAGAATTAACAAAATATCTTCTATATGACTAGTTGTGTCATCATCAATAATCTATGTTTAATTCGATGGACACATGTAACCGAAGAATATGATAGTCGATATCATAATCCAGTTCTTTATCAATTGTGTAATATTCTTCTGAACAGCTTCCATTCAAAATTAGAATCAAGCCACTTGTACATGAACGAATTCACTTGACAATATTCCCTGCATGATTTCATGAAATTGAATTTATGAAGCCCAATGATCTACATAAGGAAAAAAATGAATCATTGTTAATCAAAAAAGAATATTAAGAGTAATATTCGTAAAAAAATAAGTCAGGTTCAATTTGGAATGCTCTGTGATATCAACGGTATTGAGTGTCTCTTGGAATTTTCTCATGTTTCATCAAAGTATTGACAATGATTGTTGAAATATTCAACCATGCTAGGTAAAATTTCATACGTGGATATTTGTCGATATTCGACATGATAGAAAATCATAAGCAAATTGTGGAGCATTCTTGATAAGCACCCATATATTCTAAGTCCGTATTTTATGTCTACTTATATGAGAGATTTAAAGCTAAATTTTATTTTCATAATATGCAAGTTGAAAGTATAGGTTTTGCAGTCATTTTATTTATTGATGCATCTTCAATCCTTTCAAAACTAGGTTAATCTTCATTCGGATGATAATACTCCGCACTTACAGTATGTCGTTGTCACAGAAAACAAATTCCAATTTTATGTTCACACCACTTATCATTATTGCAGCTTACTTTGAGCAATTCTAGTGCATTGCCATGATGTTCATCGCAAACAATCATTGATTATGTTATCAGTATCTTTTTTTACTGAATTCTTCATAAGGATACACTCAACCACACCCTCTAACCCATTTTCTGAAGAGAAAACCTTTCATTTGACATTCTAAGATATCAACGTCTGACAGTTTTTAGGGACCTCAATTTCTATCTAATTTTTAGTTTACGTTCATGTGAGATATAAATCTAGTTAATAATTCATGAATAACTGACTAAAATTATGTTGACACAATAATTAATTCAAAATTATAGTTTATCTTAAAAAGTCATTCTCATTGGTGTTATTCCTGATCAATCAGCTGTTGGAACCGGCATCTTTGTACTAATGGATACGTATGTAAACTATGGAAATGTATTAGAGTTTTGTTGCATTTACAATCTTTGTTGCTCTCAGTATCAATATGCAGTTCCCACTGAGAACTAATTCGTTGTTGTACTATATAAAAGGGGGCGCTAAAAACTCAATACAATCGAAACATATTCGACACAAGCTAATGCATGACTGACATCGTTTTACATAATCTTTTGTGTATTGTAGATATCGTCATCACTTGCAAGAAAAACGAACAAGATAATGGGTGCACAAGTCAGCAAAATCGAAGACACAATTCATGATGCTTATAAAAAGACCTGGCCACAAACTTGGTTAATATGAAAATTAATTTTGTATTCAGTACATTTTTGTTTCATTTAGGTACTTGGCCCCATCATTTCTCGCATCACTTAGTGGCTTAGGTTACGTTGGACATGCCCTATTGAAAAGCAAACCTATTTCTTCTTCGCCTAGCGTTTCATTTTTACATCTAGTTGGTGTTGCCGGTGGATTTGGTATTAGTTTTTGGATCACAGCTGTTCATGGTAAAATACAATTGTTTGAATAGTAAAATCTAGAATTATTAATTTAGGCCGTACAATTCAACGTATGTTAACACGCCATGAATTTGCAACAGTGCAATCACATTTATCAAGTGTTTATTTTTCTTCGTCATCTGTCCTTGCTAGTTTAAGTCTAGGAACATTCTTACTTCGGCATCCGTTAAAAACGTGGTCAAACAGTGCAAAAAATCTAGTTCGTACAAAAAAACACTATAACATGTTGACAACTATATTGAAATCTATGTTCATAGGGCATTGCATTAATCGTTGCCTTGACTGCTGCCGAAGTCAACAGTCTTATTCTTAATCCGATAGTTACAAATCTGATGTTCGAACGCAATAATATAGAATTTTTACAAGGGGCTAAAGTACTTATAAAAGCATAGATATTGTTTCGATATTTGACGAATAATGTTCTATTTCTTTCATAGTCTAGAGAAGATATTGAACGATTGATACATAATGATTCAAAATATCGTGAAGTCACCAGTAAATTTAATTTATCTCACACGATATCTATGGTTTCAGGTTTTCTTTATCATGGTATTCAGTGGTATCATCTATTCTTTCTTGCCGACAGATGTCTTGTTCTTTAAATATCAACTATATATTTTTTTATAGATGTTTAGTACTATCATAAAAGAATAAAAACAAATTCTTATAATATTTTTCCTTAGAGGCAGCATTTAATTCAGAGAAAAGAAACATCTTTATTTTTCCTAGATAAATGACTGAAAGTATTGAAGATTCATCATCAAGTAGTGATGAGGCTATAATTGATGAAGAAGATTTAAATAGGTTTACATCAACATTGGATCGATTCACACCGGCTATACCAGAAACAGTTACAAAATACTATATGGCGCAATCTGGATTGCAAACAGATGATGATCGAGTCGTTAAATTACTATCAGCTTCTGTACAAAAATTTATGACAGGTATTGAAGAAAACGAAAAACAAATAACACATTAAACTCTTAGTTTTATTTTTTGTAAGATATCATTAATGATTGTTTTCAATTACATAAAATACGTGAAAAATCGACTAATCGTCCAGCACCGACGACAACAACCACTACAAATTCTCAACCTCCGACAACAGAGGCAACAGCAACAACTAGCGATCAATCAATAAATGCAACTACTAGTAAAAAACCAATACCATCAACAAATCAAACATTAACACTCAATGATTTGACGCATGTTCTTGGAGAATATGGCATAAATGTTAAAAAGACATTTTATTATACATAGTGTAAATAGAACTCGAAATTTCTGATGTAAATATTGGATCTTTGTCTTTTTGATGATAAGATAAGAATAAAAATATATTTCAAAGTGAGATTCCTTTTTATTCAATGAACATAACATGTAGAAATAGGTGAAAACGATCAACGATGAATGAATAGGAATTTTTGAAATTTCTATCTTCTGTCTAAAATCAAATATGCTATTTTATCTTATTTTTTTATCTACTCATACACATCTAGAGATGTCCGTCTATACTATAAAAACCTGAAGCTACCGACACTGAGGTTAGTGGTGCACTGAATACAAAAGCAATGACTACACCTGACGTACTAAAGACTATAACATTGAAGAAAAACAACAACAACGTTTAGTGTTATATCAAATGTTGGTGATGAATGAACTAAAACTTCATACTCCTACATACGTACATGTTGGTCATTATTAAATCATAGATTGTTAACGAAAAGAAATCATTCATCGTCATTATCGTATTTAGTCATTAGTCTTTGCACTGGAACAATATTTCCATGTGTCTATAAGATGTAATTGTCAACTGTAAATCTAGACATGAAAATTTCCTCTTGAGTTAGATGATCCGTAAACGAAATAGAAAGTGAGTTTATATGGTGAGAGTTAATTTTTATTACATGGAGTTGATATTTACAGTTTGATGGATGTAGGCTTCATGGATCAGAATCAGAACTACTGAATTTATTGAAGATTTTAAGAGTCGTTAAGACTCAGAACCGATTGAAAAATTTTACTCAGAGTCGAACTCGAGTTGCATCTGTACTAAACGTATTCTCAGTATAACTTGGAAACTCTCGGCAGGGCATACAGTTACTTAAAAGATTTCGGATACATTTTCATTTATCTAAGTGCAAAAAGCAGCGCTTCCTACATTATTTTAAGACCCTCGTAGTAGTACTCATGCGCATTTCTTTATATCATTCACTGTTGTGTTCAAAGCAACAATTTTCGAAGGCATATTCGAATGTCACATTTCAAGTATCTACCGATTCCAATCGGAAGGAGTCGACATGAGAATAGATTAGACCCGTCAAGATGCGTAATGATTCACTAATGGCATAGTAGTAGAAAATGCAATATTGATTTTTTCCCTCGAGAAACATCTGTTTTACTATAATATGTATTATCAAAAATATGGCTCATTAATTTTCATCATATACTACAACTGTGGGCATGTTTTGCATGAGAATTATGTTAATTCAGAAGTCTACTGCTAACTTATGTCGTCCTAAAATGACATTGATAATTTTTTAGGATTCTTCCTCGTGTTATCTCACGATGACACATGATAAGAGGAACAGAAACTTTTATTGTTGAAAATGACTATATTTATAGAAGTATTTGTGGTATATATCCTTTCTAGTAAGGCAGCACGAGATGACGAACACAAGTACGCCTATTTCCAAGAGTTGATTTCTTTATTTTTCATTTCTACCTATTTTACTGGATGTTGAAATATTTTTTCTTCACTGTTTGCCAACTGTGCGTATGCGCGAATCTATGAGTGACTCAGTATGTTGAATCATACTATGCTCTTGTTGTACACGTCGACAGGGGAGTTATTTAATGATGGATGTCTATTGAGACAGTATAAAAAGGTATGTTGAAGTAACAGTTTTCACTATTGGAAAAGTACGAATCATGACATTCAACTACAGAACTGATGATGAATATGATTATCTATTCAAAATATTAATTATTGGCGACAGTGGAGTAGGGTATGAATTACTTGTCATTTTTCTTCTAATCCATACTCATCTATGACTACTTTAGGAAAACGACAATCTTACAACGATTTGCACAGGATTATTTTTCAAACGAATATGTCGCGACTATAGGTGTTGGTAAGCTTGTCCTTTACGCTATAGTCATTTATCTAATCCGTAGTTTTTTCTGTTTAATCTTTCGAGATTTTCAAATTCGAACATTGGATGTTAAATCTAAACGTTGTAAATTACAAATATGGGACACAGCTGGACAAGATCGCTTTAAATGTGTTGTATCTTCATTCTATCGTAATGCAAATGGTGTTATTATATGTTTTGATATAACAGATATAGAAAGTTTTCGTAATGTGAATAATTGGTGTGAAGAAGTTAAACGATATTGTCCTGAAAAAACGCCCATGTTTCTTATTGGTACGAAATCTGATTTGACAGCTCGACGTATGGTATCATACGAGATGTTGAAAGCATATGCTGAAAAAAATCATTTATCATATCTCGAGACAAGTGCAAAAACAAATGAAAATGTTGAAAAATGTTTTGTAAATTTTACAGGAGATCTAGTAGACTATACTAACCAAATGGAAATGAATCGCAAAGCCCCACAAACGATAGCAGGACGAGGCAGTGTCGCTGTCTGTGATAAGCGAAAGCCAGTCCTGAGTAAAGATAATACTGGTTGTTTTGGTTCGAATCAATGCACCATTTAATCATAGAAACTTTTACTTTCATCCATTTTTTTGTACAGTTGAATTTTGATGCATTTTTCGTAAAATTTGCAACTGACAACTTCAATTCAACGGAGGCATATACTTTTTTGAATAAATCATTGTTTCTCAAACAAGAACTGAACTGTGTGAAAGATGCAGGGATTAAGCGTAAATGAGGACATGAAGTTTCTTTCTCCTGTAGGGAAATGTAGATTTTACAACAGCACACTAAAGATCATTTGTCGCAAAAATACGCATCGTAAAGTAAATATCCCTAAATATGAAAGCAACTATGCTCATTGGCTTGTTCTATCTCGGGCAGTTGTTTTAGGCTCAATTGCTAATATACTTATGCTTGCATGATCGACGGATTTAGTTCTTTCGAATCACTTACTCACATCTTTTCCCCTTCACATCGTGACGTAGAAATCAGAGACCTACCAAATTGAACTACACATGTCGCTATGAGCAGTCATCGATGTGTCAAAAACTGACACTATCAGAAAATGCAAATGCAAGACTTACTTTTTGAGAGAAACCATCTTCAGGGTTTATGTTAGAAAAAACTGGGTAAAGATCTTGATAACATTTCTGAAGCTCTTGTTTGGTTCTATCATAGTCTAAAAGCTCTTAGGAAACTGATTGTTCTTTAGTGAGATACGTACATTGAGAAGAATATGTCTAAACTTGTTTTTGAAAACGTATCCCAATTTTCAATACACACATTGAGATTCATCTAGAACGCCGTCTGACGCAAAACTTCCCTTCGAACTTAATATGCGAATGCAGGCTGCTGTTTCTCAATGATTCTTTTTCACACTTGTAAAGAAACAATCAAGTCTTTAATACTTTGAATGTCCCCGAGAATTGGAGAATCATTTTGAATATTGTTTCTACTGGCGATGTTCATAGATCGGTAAGTAGAACATGATGTGCGCAGGACGAAGATAGAATTTTTTGAGCGATGGTTGGATAATAAGAAACATTGAGAGTCTTCTTGAAACACTAGGGAAACTATCAGTATCTGTGTGAGAGTGGTTGAGAATTGAACTTCGCCGACTCAGATTATTTTTCACTAGCAGAATGTATGCAAAGGCTTACATAACCGAATATGTTTTGAAGAGCAATAGCGACGAAATATCACCCTGATTTCTTTTGTGATCATAGACAGTGGGTTCTTGAATCTCAAAATAATGCCGTTCAGAATAGTCGATCATCGGAGTATTAATACATTGAAAGTATTCGGATGAGTTCTATCTGACGGGTTTTCTCAAACTGATTCCATACCTCGCATGTCAATCTGAATGGTAAAGCTGAAATGTGCTTATTGTAATCTTTTTTTCTCTGGAGTAGTATGCAGAACATAGTTTCCATTAGAATCGTGTAGGTTCACCTTATCCTACCCTAACCTGTCTTAACCTATAGGACAGGTTAGGTTTAGGTTGCAAAGCTCGTAGGTTAGGACAGGTTTTGGTTACAGGCAGCTTAGGTCAAGTTAGGGTAAGGTTACTAAAAAAAGTACAGGAGTAAAATTAAGGGTGATTTTACATAGATAAAACTTTTAGAAAGCCGAACTTAATACACATGTCTGCCCATAGGCGACGGAACGTTTCTAACCTAGAGGGTCTCAAATATTTTTTTCAGAGTAACGATAGGAAATCGACTTTAGCAGACAAAACAGAGTTTAAAATTTTGTTGCCACAACTTCGAATCAGAAATTATTCCACACTGACCCATTTGCATGTCTTCGGAACAATCAAAAATTCTACTACAGTTTAAAATTTTTTATTTCATTATCAACATAAGCATGGACAATCTGTAACCTTGACTAAAGGAAAAGAAACAATCATAAGTACAACAAATATTGTTCATACCGGAAAACGGGTTTTTCCACTCCGATCGTTTCCTAGGAAAATCATAACAGATGCTTTTCAAATCGAACTGATCTAGTTTTCCTGTATGCATATGAGGAATAAGGACATGATTAAAGAGTTGTTGCGCCATTGTTGGAAGTAGGAATTTCTACCAGTTCTGTTGGCATAAATTCTTGAACTGAATTCACATTTTCATGATCATTGAATAAATGAATTGATGCATTATTTGAACTATCTGGATGAATTCTAGCAGCTTCACGTGTTTTTGTTTTTCGTTTTCCAAAACAGATGTAATTTGAAGCTGTTTTGTTGATGTCAGTATCGACATTTATTTTTTTCACGAATCTTACTGTTTGTTTATCATTTCAAAATGTTTCGAAAGTAAAATACAGAAAATAATACGAATTCTAATGATAAATAAAAACACGTCGACATCATCAATGTATTCTAACTACCTCCCTTTATCTTCATAAAGCAGTCGCTGGAGTTAATGAGCGAAGATTTTTCAAAAACCTACAAACGTATACGCCTGCCACTCAGGATCAGTTGGCACATCACTTAGGAGAAAAATAAGCATCGCCTTTTCGAACCGCTTTCGTTTATCAAGCATAGAATCACGATGAAATCTGTATTTTTTTCAAATATCTGAGTCTCACCAAGCTCCCACAAATTATTTTTAGGGGAGGCTTGAGCCCCTCGTAGCCTATGGGGTCCGCCGCTTATGTTTCTGATATCTATTTTATCAAAAAGAAGACAAAACTTAACTTAAGCAATGATGTTGTTAATCATATTTTATTTTGAAGAAACTTTTGAAACATTTAAAAATCTTGTATTTGATTCCTGTTGAAAAATCAATCAAATTTGCTGAAAAATATTGAAGAAAAACTTCATACTGACGTTTTCTTGAATTAGAAACTCTAAGAGTGTGACAGGTTGTAAGATGAAAAATCTCTGTGATAGGACAGGTTAAGGTTGTGAAGTCTATATCTTAGGTTAGGAAAAGATTAAGAAGTCAATAGGTTAGGGTAGGACTAGGGTACGAAGTTATTCAGTAGGTTAGGTTTCGGGTAAAAAATAGTGGTAACCTCCAGGACTCTAGTTTCCAAAGAAAAAGCATCGTTAAATTTCTTCTCAGGTTCAAAATTTTCTTCAATTGACTACTGTGAATTGCATTCCGTTGGCTTTCTCGGTCACCATTACTCTTCAAAACATATTCGGTTATGTAAGCCTTTGCATACATTCTGCTAGTGAAAAATAATCTGAGTCGGCGAAGTTCAATTCTCAACCACTCTCACACAGATACTGATAGTTTCCCTAGTGTTTCAAGAAGACTCTCAATGTTTCTTATTATCCAACCATCGCTCAAAAAATTCTATCTTCGTCCTGCGCACATCATGTTCTACTTACCGATCTATGAACATCGCCAGTAGAAACAATATTCAAAATGATTCTCCAATTCTCGGGGACATTCAAAGTATTAAAGACTTGATTGTTTCTTTACAAGTGTGAAAAAGAATCATTGAGAAACAGCAGCCTGCATTCGCATATTAAGTTCGAAGGGAAGTTTTGCGTCAGACGGCGTTCTAGATGAATCTCAATGTGTGTATTGAAAATTGGGATACGTTTTCAAAAACAAGTTTAGACATATTCTTCTCAATGTACGTATCTCACTAAAGAACAATCAGTTTCCTAAGAGCTTTTAGACTATGATAGAACCAAACAAGAGCTTCAGAAATCTCATCGATATTTTCTCATAGTGTCGGTTTCAAAGACAAACACTCGTTGAATGTCAGATTTAGCGATACTTACTTTAGATATGCACACACATGCCACACATATGTATATACATGCATACAGTTGAAGGAACGCAGTTAGCGCACCCCACCTTTGATACTCCTCCTACTAGCAGAGGGAAGACGCAGCAAAAATTCTACGAAAAAAACTGAAGTTCCAAGTGATGTAAGAATAAAACTGTCTAATATATCATTGTATGGTTTAAAAATGAGTACTTGTAATATTGGCACTAGGTATGGTGTATTTATTGTCATAGGAAATTAATGATAATAACTGAGGAACGATCATTTCGTCACTCTCATATTAGATTTACTATGTGATCGTATAACACCATCGAACGGCTAGATGCTATACTTAATCATCGTTTATCCGCATTAGTACCAGGTAGGTTTGATTGATATTGACTTAACCATGGTGTTCTCATACATCTTCATTCAAACTCGACGATTATTTGTCAGTTAATGTGAACCAATCTACTCTTTAATTAAAAAGTATAATAGAGATTTTTATAATGTTTATAGAACTACTTCGACAGATGCTTGTAATAAGCAACAACAAAATCGTAACAAACGAATATCATTCATTAGGCAATATTTTATCATTGAAGCCAGGAATTCTACAGAAAAACAACCATTATTACGATTATAACATGTTGATCATTATCAAAACAAATTTTTGTATGAAATGTTATTTAATAGTGTAAATATAAATAGTGAAACAAGTATATTAACTTGTTAAAATAATAAATATTAAGTTTTGTTTGTGTGCTGCATTCACTATGTTCTTTCTTTCGTTTTTTTCCCATTGAGTCAAGATATTTATCAGTATGCACATGCTTAGACGAAGAATTATACTGAATCAACAAAAACACATCAATCCAATTGCTGATATACATTTGTTTATCTTTATTGTAATATCACTTGAATTAGGCATTATCTTATGATGTACATATCGTGTACTTCAGACATGTGATATTTTCTATTATTCGTGCTATAATAACCATTACATATTTTTGCAACAAGCTTGAGTGGAAGTACTTCGTATGGTTGAAAAAGACGGAAAACTAGGTTTGAGTGACCTCATTTATTACCAAAAGAAAATAAGAAACTTTTATAATCCTGTTTCTTGTGGTTCTATTTTACATTTATGAAGAATTTTGATAGGAAAACGTGTTTTTCTCTATTTACTTCAATACAAGCCCATATATTGTTGTGTTTTGTCTAATTGTATGAATTTTTCGTACATCATTTAAAACTGTTTATGCCAACAAGAAATATCGCAGTGGAATAGGTTCAATATTTTTTTTTAGCATCGTATATAAAAAGTAACTCTTCTATTTGCAAGTAGATATTTATCAATAGAATAAAAAAGTAAAAGTATTCTCAAACTTCGCTCATAATGATCTAGTGTGATATTATTTCAACATAAAAAATGCCATTGAAATAGACAATTTGATCAGTGAATGACACCAAACTCGTAAGTCCTTGATTGTGGATGAGATTTAAAAGGTGTTTCTTTTTTCTTTTCTGAATGTGTCGTTTTTTCTTAAGTATATGTTTCTAATTTCTTTCTTTTATAAAATAGTGATAAAGACATCTACCGGGTGTTGCAAAAGTTTTGCAACATTCTTTGTTTTGCGAATATTTCTGCACAGACAAACGATAT
Organism: Rotaria macrura; assembly: GCA_900239685.1. NCBI lineage: Eukaryota > Metazoa > Rotifera > Eurotatoria > Philodinida > Philodinidae > Rotaria > Rotaria macrura. Next base: position 66,092 of record OENT01000208.1, on the reverse strand, counting down.
AATCTTGATTCTTTTTTCAAAAGATGCGCGCGCTCAACTTCTCTAGAAACTTCGATTGGCCTTAGTTTACAACAATATAATTGAGCTTTTGTATTGGTTACATAGTATTGATATATGAAACGATCCTACTTCCCACGTGTCTGTTTCTATTTTTCCAACGTTTTTTCTGCACTTGAAAAATACATATAAAAGACTTTGCCATTGTAATTGGAGTGTGTGCGGAATGTACTTCTAGAATTATTTGTAAGTGTTTGATCGTGTCTATATTTTTCTAAAAACTATGATCTGCCTGAGCTGCTACAACAAAAGCGGCCTTCTTGACGTTGTTCGAAGTCTTCATTCACTGGAATTATTTTTCGCGTTTCTTTGGACTGCACACAGAAAGAAAAGTTAATTACCTACCAAATACTGGCAAAATGAAAACGTTTTCGAGATAAGTGGCATTTCTAAAATGCTTTCTTTGAAACTTAGAAATCAGACATGAAAAACACGAAAATACGACCATTCGTCTGTGCGAAGGAATAAACATTAAAAACTGCAGATACGTAAGCAATCAACAGAGGATTTCAAGAGCTGCATAGCAGTATAAAACTTTTTAAGAATTGAATATCGACTTTCACGAAAAGAATGAATTGCTAAACAATGAATGAGAAATAGGATCGTTTCATATATCCATACTATGTAACCAATACAAAAGGGCACGGCCAAGGATCAGCGCTCTCGTCTGGGGAACTTTTAAAATTGGAAAGGGATAGAGAACGTTCTGGAAATCGGAAGTTTGCTATCAACAGAATATCAAACTTGTTGTAAACTACGAGAGGAGTGATATAAAACCCTATTTTTCTCCCCACACATGTTGAAATAAAATTCCGTCGACGAATTTCATCCAAAACTTACAGTTCTTTTACGTTTTTACACTTCATTTTTGTCTGAAAAATAGTTGGAAGGTTTTATGAGATTTTATTGTAAGAATAAAACTAATATATTGGAAAGATAAGACAGCTTTTATGCTCCTCTTGTATCAGAAAAGCAGACCAGTTTTATCTTTATGGTTTGAAATGGTAAGCTAAGAAATCTTCCTCTGCAGACATTAAAGAAAATATGAAATTCCGAAACAAAATGANATTCGGTAACGAGCGATATTTTAAGCTTTTTTATTTGATGAAGGAAAAGTGGATCAGAAGCGACCTGATATTCTACCAGGTTCTTAGCAGCTCAAAAACTTTTGAATGCAACATTCATTTGAATTCTTCGTTCTTTCGTATAAAAATGATTTTCTTCTAGTCACTCCAAAAAAGATAACACTTTTTTGAAATTCCGTAACGGTTACTTTTTGTGATATGACTCTGTTGCAGTAGAAGAGAAATGAATGAAATCTTTATTGGTGATAGATCTAAACAAGCTCTCTTTCTGATAAAAATTTCCGAAAGTTTGCTTATATTACAAAGAAGTTACCAAGACTTCAATCTCAAAAACTGAAATTCCGTAACGCTTGGCCGTGCCGAAAAGCTCAATTATATTGTTGTAAACTAAGGCCAATCGAAGTTTCTAGAGAAGTTGAGCGCGCGCATCTTTTGAAAAAAGAATCAAGATTATATCGTTTGTCTTTGCAGAAATATTCGCAAAACAAAGAATGTTGCAAAACTTTTGCAACACCCGGTATATAAATAAAATGGCAATTGAAGTTGAATCCAGTTGACTCGGGATTTGTTTGAAATTTAATTAGAAACAGCTATTATAAGCCTGCTATTATACATATACTGACCAAGTTCATAATAGAGCTGATTTGAGAGCACATCAAGGTGTCAAATCGATTTTGAATTGAGTATTTGTGCAAACAATAGACCTCGCTAAGTTATTGTAATACTCTTGAATGATTTGGTAGTCTAGCTTTCTATTGTTAGGTCATGTGCATAAGAATATTTTGGAGAATCTGAGAGATCGATTTTCGAAGGGAAAATTTCCAAAATTTGAGTCCAAGAGTAATTTATTTTTATCAAGATAGTAACATGTGATTAAAATATCTCTATTTGGAAACAGGATCGGAAAAAACGTTTCTTTTTAAATGTGAATGTCTCGATAAGGATGTGTTTGTTTGGGCTAAAACGTCGGGAAGTTTCTAGTGCTTCTAAGGCTTACCTGAGTACTAGGTTTTACTTCGAAATTCGATCATTTAGATTCTCCAACAATCCTATGCTCATCGATTAAAATTGAATAAAATACTCGTAAATCGACAATGGAAGGCTAGAAAACTAAATCCGTCGATGGTGTATAATCATTCAGTAAGGTCTATTGTATTTGTACATACTCGATCCAAAAGCGATTTGACCCCTGTATATGCTCTCCCATGAGACAACCTATGAGTTTTTGTTATTTTACTGTTACCTTTAAGTAAATCTAATGATTCACTTTATGTATGAAAATATCGTCATGTTTTAAGATAGGGCGAACAAGTTGACAAGAATTTTCACCATATATATTTGTTGAAGAACCATCAATGCCACGCATTTGATAACAAGGCTGATGGCGTAATAATTTTATTCTACCACGAATGGTGCTAACTTCCGGTGAATACATCGCACATGATATATATATATATATATATGAATGTGCACTAAATTCCCCGATAGAACCAATCATTATGGATCCAAGTAAATTTTTCGATTGAGCTAATTCAACAAATCGATTCCGATTTGTTATAAGCAGTTGCTCAGGTATATCATTGGATAGAATAGCTTTTGCTACAGTTGATTTTCTTCCTCCATGAATTCAACTTGAAGTTAATGGTTTACTTTATGTTCAATGAAAAAATAACATTAATCTAAAGTAAAATTTCAAAAAGCTTACTTGGCGACAAAATCATTTACATTAGTACTAATTACATTAGCTGTTTCTAAGTATTTAGATTTAATAAGTGCTAAAACAGTTTCAACATCGTTTGATAACATATGCATTCTCATAACATTGCGAGTTATTGTCACAAAACGAACAAGTCATATCCAGTTAAACTTCGTTTATTTCAATGTTAAACGTGCACTTGATTTTTACGATCAAAACATTATTTTATTTCATGAAAATCTGTGTCAAACGATTGATACGCATCATATGTTTGTCGAATTTTTATAAATTTACGTAGAAGACCCCGTATCATATCATCATTAAAAAGGATCGTTTCAATACTAATTTTTGATATTGTTACAGCTTTCAACCCACGATTAGTATTTGCAATGATTGAATCTATAACAAGTGAATTCTTTTCATTAAAAAGAATAAAATATTCGAAAAAAATATTTTTACTTTCAGTTCCCTGGTGATTGAACTCGATACAAAATCCTGTCGGATCTGTTAGGATCTTACCATTCTATGCAAATCCCATGGGATCGAGAATTGAGGAGCCAACATCGGAATTCACTGTTAGATTTTTAAGAATTTCATATTTTATCCAACTGTCGCTCCCGACAATCGGTTCCGACCGGCGAATTCTGATCAGTTTAGAATAGGATCCGAAGAATATATGTAGATGTGTCATGCATAATTTAAACTCCCAAGTAGTAAACTACGACATCGTATAAGGTTGTATGCATTACTCTAGAATTACCACCGTGTTTCATCCTATGTGATGTAAATACTATTGGTATCGTGCAGTAAACAATACGAGTACGACGAAATATGATCGGTGTATTTGACCCTATCGTCCATCGTAATTGATCGTATTACTGTAGTTTACGACAGAAGAATACAGGTCGTATTTACATCGTATGCATTGAAATATATTCGTAATTCTGAGTTCATGTATACGACCTTAGTTTTTAGATTTGGACACCTTTTTAATTATCACAAATGAAAAAGCATGTTAAAGAAGCCTACAAAGATAGAATGAGAAAAGTTGCACAAGATGTTCTCAAAAATAATATCCAAAAATATATGCATAAATGTTTAATTGAATACGAAAAAGATGAAAGAAAGGTAGCTAATATTTTGGATCGATAGGTTTTTCTACACGCTCTGTCATTTGCGATAATCAGAAAAAGTACATGAAAAGTTTTTGTAGAACACTTGCGATTTCAGAGTTACTTGTAAAATGTTTCTTTGATCTACAAATTGATAACAAATGGTTTCGCAGCATTATTATATAGGTATGGACGTGTCTGAAGAAGCCATGTAAAATATCTATGTCCTTTTAATTGTTCGACAATGTTGCATCATGAACATGTTGTAGGCTTTTTATTAGTCTTTTTATGAATGTTCGATGCTTTTACATTTTATAGTTTATTTTCGATCAGTGATCTCAGGTAAATACTAAAAACAACAAATATGGTTATTACGTAAAGATCAGTAAATTTTGATAATGACCACAATCGAAATGGCCAAAATGTCAAGATATGATTTGACCTGGAATTGGAATATGAAAGATCGTTTTTTCTTTGGTGTGATACTATTCGCTTCAGATTCTCTTTGGTCCTGTGACACATATATGATATTGACTATCAATAGAGTTACTTTTAATGATTACTCTGTCAAATAAAAAAATTGTTTATCGTTAAATTACTCATCAGATTCAGATAGATAAGTTCTCATTTATCAAATTTAAAGCATTCGAAAATCGCAGGTAAAAATATTTGATTAAAATTGTGATGGATAGCTCGTCTAACAAAAACTTGAACACTTTTTATATCAAGTTAGCATTCTTGGCAAAGTATTTTGTAAATTTTGGATTATTCATTTGATATCTTGATTTAAAATGCGTTTCGTATTCGTACTATCAGAAAAAAACTGAACTGGATGAAACGATTCACTTATGTTTCGATCGAATAAAGCATCTGAAGATTGCAGCACGAATGATGCTCTACAATGAATAACACGTTTGACGTATGATTTCTACTCATACATTTTAAATAAGGAAGTCTGTAAAATAAAACGATATTATGTTTAACCAGCAATTCCATGTCTTGTTTCCACAAAGTTTGACTTTGAACAATGATGTAAGAAGTTCGTATCATATACGTTGAATACGTATCACAGCGACTTTGAAGAACAAGTTCAAAAACGAATGACACTATCGCGTTGATACTTTTATTCATTCAGTTGTTGCGTAAGAGATATACGTAACTGAAAATAGACACTTTCGATAGTATTGAATGTGGTAAAAATAGTGAAGATAACCGATCTTTTTCAACTTGACTGCCAACAAAATCAATTCATTTTGACATGTTACGAATTCATGACTTTCTGCTGTTCTCAAAAGATTGTGATACTATCGTTCTAGCTTTAATTTTTTTTTCCACGACTCGTGGAAAAAAAGTAAACTTAAATAAGACCCTACTTCTTCTTACTCGCTCGACAATAAGAAGAGCATTAAGTTGAAAATAACTTTCGCGATTAAAAAATATGCTTTTTTTCTATTCTTGAAAATGCTGGCCAGTTCGATTTCAAATGAGAAGAAAAGAAGAATTTGAATTGTTTCATGTTACATAAACGACATAGGCAATCAATGTCTGTTTGTAATTTGTGAATTTATCTCGAATAACAAATAATAGAGATGACTGTGATTTCAATGTTGTATTTGTCTTTATTATTTAAATTGTTGGTATTGTGTTCACTGTAAAGATATTTCTATTGTACAAACTATAAACAATACACAACAAATATGTGGTACACTATTACAAATGAGAAAAGATAAAAAATAGAATAGTAGACTTGAAAACTTACAAACTGTTAAAATTAGTCACTAGTGAAAATTGAAAATAAAATAAAATTCACTTAAATACATAGTCTTATCACATGAGAAAAATACTTCGATGCCGCGAAGAATAAAGAATTAAAAAAACAATACAAATATATGTTATATATATATATTTAATGTATTTTTGTATGTATGCATACGTATATATACTTATACATATGTACGAATATGTTAGCAATTAAATAAATTATTCGATGATAAAACTGAACATTTATCAATATCACCATTGTTATGATCATTATTATCATCATGAAATTTTAAATATGGTATTGATAACAACTTCCATTGTTCGATAGGCCAATAATGTAAATGAAGATTTGCTTGAGGATGTTGTTGCTTTATTGTTAAATAACCGCATACAACAATAGCTTGATTACTACTAAATAAAATTAGTACATGCCATATAGAATGTAAATAGGGAAATGAAATGGATAGCCAATAGGAACAAAACATTCGGTCACTAATCCATATTGTCACGGCAATGAACCACATTGCGAAGCAATGAAGGCCAAGGTTTCGTACACGTGCATTGTCACATCTAGAAAAAAACGAACAAATACAATTGAACGTTTCAAAACAAGTACGTCAAATCGGAAGAAATTTACCTTAGAAGATGAATAACGATAAATCCTATAGATGGTAGACCAAGTATCATAAGAGCAAATGCATTTGCATATGGATAAACAAACGAAAGGCAACTAATAACCAATGCAAAAGTAATACAAGTATAGACGAATCGATGTCTAAATATTTATAAAGTAATTATTCAAGTATTTCAAACTATACAATAAAATTATTTTTCATATTTTTACACTTGTCAGACGAATCGACATATCTAGTAATGCAGAGTTCTAAATCAAAGTACATAGAACCGTTAACCTATAAGTGAAGTAGACTAATCCTATCCTTTCTCATACACTTTTGCTTCGGTGATCGTTCTTATATACTGAATGTATTTATAAGGTTTATCACTCGCGTATATAAATGGTAATTTTTAACTTAACAGATGAGTAAAGAATGCATTGATATGATTTACAATATGCTTCTGACAAAAGACAGCTACGAATTATAACCTTTAGCATACATTCAAATCTGTATTCAAAAAAAAATGAATGAAGCTTTGCTCAAACAGTTCATTCAATGAAAATAATATCCATGATCAGAATCTCAGGTTAAGCAGTCAAACATCAAATTTAGATAGTAATCAGCAAGAATCATATTAAAAATAACTGATTCTAACAGATATTTTCATCTGAACTTAACACCGAACTGGCACCATCGGTTATATTGACGAAAAGTTCTTCATCAGTAACCAGTCGTAATGACAAAATCTATGAAACAGTAGCAAGAATATACTCGAGAATATCTACAGCATACTGTTTCTCTTCATAAAAATGTCGAAAACTATGGAAAAGCATTCATAAGAGAAGAACATGAGAAACATAAATACCGTTGAACACGGAATGAACGTGGCAAATAGTCAGCAGGTAAAAATAATGCATAACCAAGTGTGAGTACCCAAAGAATTGATATCTCATCAACTAGTTGTCCAGCCTAAAAATATTGTGAATTTTGCATAGTTGCTAAAATATAACTTTATATTAACATACAAGACTTAGGGTAGCATGAAAATAAATTGAACCAATACCAATAATAATTAATAAAATCCATAGGATACCTATCCCATTTGTGACACGTTTTGAATATGGTCGAAAAAGAACAATCATCAATGGTGGAACGAGAAAAAAGAACACATTGGAAACCTTAAAAAAATAATTAAAAAAAGGTTAGTATGTGTGAAAATTTCATCTCAATGAATTTTCTTGTAAAAGAAAAATCTAGCAACTTTGGTTATAAATAGCAAGCAGGAAGAAAATTATAATTGATGAGCATGCGTTCACAAATAGACAGAATATAGAGTCGTTCCAAAACAGTAAAAAAACAGAAAACGTTACCTGTTATAGTTATAGTTAGCATGTTAACCAACAATACATATTTAGTTAAGTAATCGATTCAGCTGTTATCATAGCCTGATTTGATTGTGCATAACGAAAGGAGAAAGAGCATAGGCTTATGTTTTCGACAATACGTACTGTATTCCAAAATTCGGCAATATATTCACTAACAACATAATTTGGTTCACACCAATCGACCGTACTTGAACCAAGTTGAAATGGATTTCTTCCTATTCGATTTGAATATATTTTGTTCAAATTTGTTGTAAGATACATTTATATATCTGAAAATAGATAACTATTCCTTTCTATTCATACGATCAAAGCAATGGTAAAAAATTGAAAACGCACACACAACTCGATCTATGTAGAATTATAGACATTTATATGTTGTGATTGATGTGTGCATAGTGGTATGCATGCTCAAACAGACTTCAACATTTGCATGCTTTTATCAAAGTAACTATGTAGTAATAACAACTATACGACTAGTAAAGTTTAGTTGATGCCATGGAAGATCAAAGCATAACGAAATATATTTCTATAAACTTCTTTAGTGTTCTTTCATCGTTTCAAATACTAATCCAAAACTATAAGAATGATGTGAAGTAACTTAGACTCTAACGATGTGCATTATTGCTTCAAAATTCTAAGTGGCATAGTCGATTGAGAATAAGTAGGAGTGAGATTTTTACACTATTATGGAGTGCGAGTAGAGACAGTCTAAATTCTACATGGACGATATCTTTCAATGAATTACTCTCAATAAATATTGAAACAGACTTCACCGGTATGTATAACTATGAATGGGGGAATGTGTGGAAGAAACTCAGTCCAAAATTAATCGTCTCTAATCCAGAATAGAAACTTCGCGATGTTGATGAAGCACGTGTATCCTTTCTTCTTGAATGAAAGTTGCTTCACTTTCAAAATTTAGTTACGTTAATAAAATAAAGATCAATGCTAAGAAAAGGACTCAACTATATTCAACAAGAATGAATCTGTAACCTTTTACTTTATCCAATAGGAATGACAAAGGCATGTGTGTGTAAAATATCCCATTTATTAGGTATTTTTATCGGTTGATGATAGTCACATAAAAAAAGCAACAAAATAAAAACAGTCAAGCCAATATAAGTTATATTGCCATGTTGTTATTATTTGTTAATTCAAATGGGATTGCTTTTTATTTTTTCATGCTTTTCTTTTGTTTTTCTCCTGAATATTCATTGTTTTCATTGAAAACCGCCTCGTCGAGCATATGTGCCTTGTTGTCGATCAAGACCACCACGTTGATTGCCACCTTGTTGATTTTGTTGATCACTAGTTTCTTGTACGGCAACGTTAGGTAATGTTTTGAAATCGAATGCATTCAACATATCCTTAGTATCTTGATCGATAGCAATAGCATTTTGTGGTTCAAGTGCTGATATTTCTGGTACATAGTTATCACGTCGTTCACGTTCTTCTTCTTGAAGTTTAATTGAAATACCACGTACAGGTCCAGCTTGAATACGTTTCATTAAATGTGTTATAAAACCAGCTATCTGATTACGAAGACGTTTTGTTGGAACAATAGCTATTTCTTCAACCACACGCTTATTTGTATGAAAATCGAGCGTCAATTTTGTATAGTATTTTTCAATTATTTGACGCGATGCTTTTTTAATGGTTTTCGTACGAACGCGACCCATTTTTCTTCTTTAATCGATAGAGAACAACGACGAGATAATCTAAAAAATAAAAGACAAAAGCAGAAGAAGGGATATTCTATGTATATGTATGTATGTATATATATATATATATATGTGCGTGTGTGTTTGTGTATGTGTATGAGGTTTTTAGAAAAATAAAATAAAATATTGTTCACTTTTAAAAATTATTATTGGGATTTTCTAACAACTAATTTTACTTTGGGTTGTCGTTCTTCAGGTTTAGCAGCATAGTCCGACTCTGTATGAAATCGACAATGTTCACAATTATTGAATTCTCTATCTTCTGTTGTGTGATCATGATTTGATTGTGCATCATGAGGTTTGGTATATATACAACAACATTTCGATTTCTTTTTATTCAAATGTTCATTATCGATCGTTCCTTCTGTCCAACGAACACGAGGACCGCCTCTATGTGAATGATTTAGTCCAAGTACAAGTGACGGCGGATTGGTTCGTGGTGTTTGTCGTTTTTCAGTTTTGACAACCGTTGATGTTGAGTGTGCCATTTACATAGTCGATTAATTCTATCTGAAAAATTTAGAAAATGTTACTTAGAAATATGTAATAGACGAGCAACTTGATTTTTAAATTTAAGCATAAAGTCTTTGTTTTTCAAGCATTTGTGATTATTTTTCAAGTAGTTACACCAAAAGAAACAAAATTCTGAATATATAAATCTATTTGCAAAAGAAGCAAAGAATTAATTATGTTTACTATTTCAAACATCATCATCGGGAACGAAACAAAAGGAAAAAGAAAAGAAAAGAAAGAAAAATATATTATATCTGACAGGAGCATCATAATCGGTTATTGCAAATAATCACACATACCAATCGTAACAATTTTCATTAAGTATTTTTCCATGGCCAAGTGTTTGATATTTAATTGAACGTATTCCATATTCATTACCGTTGCTTGTCTGTTCAATATCAGCTAATATTGTCGTTGTTTGTCGTGTTGGACTCAGACGATCATATTGTAATTGTACCCGTTGTTTCCAATGGCTATAATCCATCGGACAAAGATTTGCGAGACCATTGTAGATAATAGAACGGTCCATTTGTCGTCCAAATAAACCATTTCTAAATTCCAGTTGAAATAGGCCAGGACAATGATCACATAGTAATCTCAATATTCTATCGAGCATACGGATTGTCCATGCATAACCATCATCAGCTAATTTCCGACATGATATATGACATTGAATTGATAAATCATCAACATTCCATGGTATATACAAATAAAAATGTTCATTGGTTGTTGTTAATGAAAATTCTAGAGCATATTCAGATTCATCATTTTGTACATGAAGAATTATTGTATTCGGTATCCAATAATGACGAAGAGCAATAAGACGAACTTGTTCGAATGCACGATAAGTTAATAGATGATTATGAGATTTGTTAAGAAGACGAAAATGCATATCTTCAATATCAGACATCTGAAATAAGAAAAGAAAACAGATTTGAATGATTTGATTTCTTTACAGACGAGAATAACATAACTGGATGGAAAAAAAGACAATAACAAAAGAGGTTCATGTTGCATTCTAAGATATCTATTTCTCGTTAGTATGCTAGTTGAAAAGCTAACACGTTCAAATTTTAATTTTATCTAATATTTTCTGATAATTAAAACAAAACAAAAGAACACGAACTTTGCTTGGAAAATATCCAATTATCTATTTTCATACACAGAGAAAAAATACAGGATATAATAGATCAATCGAACATAGGAATAAAACAAAAGAACACATAGCATGCATCTTCAACAAATTCACAAGAAAAACTTCAACCTTTCTTCTTTCTTTGATATTTAACCATTGACTAGAACAAAAGAAAGAACTAATAAGTATAGATATTTATGTCTCACTAATGATCTTTTGTTGTTAATCGATCAATTAATTCTTGTAATGGTGCTAATTCTTTTTTTTCAACTAATGAAAATTCTTGAATAAAATAAACGAAATGTTTAAATGATGTATTTAAATGAGCTTCTTCTTTAAGCATGACAACTTCTTTAAAATGTTGATGATATATATGAGCATATATACGAAACAAACGTTTAAGTATTGTTTTTGATATTGAAAGAAAATTTTTTGGGAATGGAACACCAATTTTCGATGGAAATATTAATTCATCATCAAGTTGATCTTGTACCCATGACATTAAATAATCAATGTAACGTGGTGCTGAGCATTTTATAGGTTTTTTTATTGTTTGACCATCTGCCCAATGATATTCATATTTTGGTCCGGCTGTCATTAAAACACATGTTGTTTCCGTACAAAATTCTGTTATTGTACCGTAAAGCATGTTTATTTGATTGAAAAAATCAACAACTAAATGAAAATTTATCATAAATAAAAATCTAACAAAATGAAAATAATGTGTGAAGTAATAAATCATTTGTTCTTCAAAAGAAAAAGACTTGATCCTAGAAGTTGATATTGCTTTCAAGAATCAATAGAATATCGATGGGACGGCTTGCTAAATGAATAGTTCTATTTTTTTATCATCATAATCTTCTACTAAGCTCTAGAGACTGAAATATTAGTGTTAATAAAAGATGCTAACTAGTGTACCGTACCGAATCGAAAATCTATTATGACTTTCGATATATGATGCAAAGGTAGATCTCAAAGAAGCATTTAAAATCTCAAAAATTTTAGAGTCTTAAGATAATTTTTTCTAGACAAGTAATCTGCATGAGAGTAATTCAATGCTTCTTGTCGAAATCTAAAACAAAATTTACATGTAGACTTTATTAAAACGAGCAGAATTTGTCTACTTCTCTTGTTTTCATAAACATTTTAAATAAAGAAACAAAAAAAGGTTGTAAGCGTACGTATTTTATTTTAATAAAATTTTGATACGATGCTCATCCTAAATTACAACATTTCACTGTCTGATTGTGTTCAATGAAATATCGTTTGTCATAAATGAAAGCGATTAAAAACTAATCTTGATTCAAATGTATTATTCATTTCAATAACATTTAGATTTCGGTTCCAAACTCTATATCACATCAATGGTAAACTTGTTCTCCGATTATAAGTTATACTTATGTCAAAATAGAATAATCGTCATATCGAAATGTAAAAGTATAGAAAATGACAACTAATGCAAAAAGGAAAATTTTGAACGACTTCATTCATAAGACTTTTACGTCCTTATTTTTTTCATATTTCTGCTTGAAAAGAATGTTCGATCTATTAAATATTATCGTCATACAGTTAACAATTTTTTTCAAAAGACGATCGAATCATGACTGATGATACTGATCATGCGAATAATAATAACGAGAGGCAGACCGACATGAAATTGTATTCGTAGATAGGTATAGCTGTCAATAGAATATATTTCGAAAACTATCTCGTTTACGAAACAGTGAACATCTAGAAAAAGTAAACATTGAAAATCTTGAATCCTTCTCAATTTTACACAAATTTCAAGAATGAACGAACACATAGAGGAAATATCACTTTTTGAATTATAATACTAAAGATAGACAACTGATTTTTAATGCCTTGCTTGTTTATTTTTACTAGATCGTGCAAATAGTTCCTTAGTAAGATGCACTACACATAAGAAGTATTCGACGACCAAAATTATTGTTTGAAGGTTCATTTTCTCACATAATGAAGAGATGCATGACTACTGCAAATGCTCACAATCTAAAACGTACAAATTTTACCTAGATCTGACTTTAAACTCACGGAACAACGCTCAACGATTGTAAGTCATTTAGTAGCTGATGAACTGGTAGAGTTAGCACATGACTAAAGAGTAATAATCGAAGATAGACTAGCTATTAGTCATGGACAGAGCTGATTAGAAAAAGAAACTGTCAAAGAACTAATTTCAACTTGACACCCATGAATTGAAAAATAAGGGTTCTAGGCCGACTTGAACAGTGAAAAGACAATTTTAGGACTTTAGAGAATTCATGCATTGAAAATATTTACTATTAACAGCAATCCATTCATTGAGATCTTCGCCTTCAGGTAATTGTACAGCTAAACGTAGGTTTCCACTTCCAAGAGTATTTTGTGCATGTCTCATTAAATCATGTTGTTTTGTACCTATGAAAATAGATAGGAATTAGAAAAAAAGAAACGTATACTGTAATAGGTATACCTTCTGGAATATTTCGATGAGGTTTAAATGTACGTTGTTGTCGGCTAGAAAATAAAAATTAATCAAACGATAATGAGTTTAGTTCTTTGTGTATGTAAGAATTTTCATTCTTATTTTAACATACAACAAAAAATTCATCTTTTGTTCTCCTCATTGGAGATTGAAAACTAAATATATCATTTCATTACATTGATTCAATAAGTGCTGAACAATTTCTAGATAGAAATAAAAACAAATTCTAGTTTTAATCATGCCATCAATTTATTCACATTTCGATCCTTGTTTTACCATCAATGTTTACTTCGTCGATCCTCTCTGTTTCTGTTAATTTTGTTGTTTATTCTTTTTGATTTTATATAATTAGTGACATCTATAAAATAAAAGCATTTATAGGTGATGGTTGTATCTAAGCAATGAAAAATGTCTCCTATACAGTCGAAGTCTAGTAATCTTAAGCAATGTTTAATCCATTCAGTTGACATACATGGGTTTACTTGATTCATTATTTGCATGGCTTGGTATTGGCCGACGTGAAGTGCGCGTACTAGTTATTGGTCTTGATAACAGTGGTAAAACATCACTCTTAAATTTCTTACGTCCACGTGAAGATCAAGATATCGATACTGTACCAACGGTTGGTTTTAATGTAGAACATTTTTCAAGTCATGGACTCTCGTTTACTGCATTTGATATGAGTGGTCAGAGTCGTTACAGAGCTCTGTGGGCAAATTACTATCGTACAACGAATGGTATTATATTTGTAATTGATAGTTCTGATCAAACACGTATTCTTGTTGCCTGTGAAGAACTTCAACAATTACTTTCACATGCGGATATATCGAAACGTAATATTCCGATATTATTTTTCGCTAATAAAATGGATCTACGTGATGCACTATCGGATGTAGGCGTGTCATCAGCATTAAACCTTGAGAATATTACAAATAAATCTTGGCATATATGCTCAAGTAATGCACTCACAGGGGAAGGTGTTGCTCCTGGTATCGAATGGTTGAGTTTAGCAGTTAAAGCTGCATTCGAGCAAGGAAGAAAATAGATTTGGATTAATCTCTTCTGTTATTCTTATGGTTATGTGCAATTTCATAAATAGAGTTTTCTTTTCAATCACGCAAAATTATGTTTTATTTTTGATAATATAATAAGAATTGACGTTTTTTTTTATACATGATCAATGTTGTGCATGGTTATTTCATGAGCAAAAACGAGAAACGTAAACAACAGCTTCAAATTTCTCACGTCAATGCGATGGATAACCATAGCGATGAAGTACAATGTCAAAGTGAATAGAATTTTCACCTTTTCTTTGTTGTTACGTTTTAGAGTATCATACTTTCTTTATTCCCATTTATTTTAAAGTATATTGAACAAGAGAGTACAACATATGTTGCATGTGATGATATGTACTTTTTAAACGATTAATAAATTTTAGAGCCTAAACATTTCATTAGCAAAATTCAATGATATACTTGCTCAAAAATTTACGCTTATGGCTAGCTGATAATCTAGACAATGTGACAGGTTTTTCATAATCGAATGATCGTCAAACATAAATATTTCTCTCTCTATAATTGAATCATAGAAAATGAATGTTGTGCGCTACTGACATTAGTTAAAATCAGCATGAATTCGAAAGAACAATGATGCAAAGTCTATTATTGTTGCGCCCACGTATGAAATGTTACTTTGCATTTTAAATAAAAACGCGTAAAAAAGGAAAAACAATTATTAGTCTATCACATTAGTAATAAATGAACAGTGAAATATTCCTCAAGACTCAAAACAGATTAGTAATCTGCACATGATTTCATCATTTTAATTTAAGTCGAATATCGAGTTTACTTTTCAAGCATTTGTATGTTTTCGAATTCATATTGAATTCGTGAACAGTGCCTCGTCGCACACTAGTGTACTTCATGTTTTCTTACTATTTGTAATGTTTCAAAGCACGTCGAGCATGTTGAAAAATAATAAAATCAACATAAAATTCATTTGCCTTTATTTCCTTCAGTTAATATCTAGAAAATCATACTCTTCACTGTTGTAATAACCGGCAACCAACGAAAAACATATTTACTCTGCTCTAACAAGCATGCATTGAAATAATACCGCGTGGGCAATAGATCATTTCATTTTGAGTTTAATATTGTTCTGTTCTTTTTTTGCTCGGTCAAGTCATTCATATTTTGATGATTATTAATTTTGACTGTAATTTGCTTACTGTCTGTAACCACACAATAGTGTGATTCGTCAACGTAGTTGTTCTCTTTCTCATCTCAGACAATCGTTGGGGTAAGCGATAAACAAGATCATAAATACATTTTGATGGTGCAACCCAGTTTGCACCTGTAAAAATGTTGAATTTTTCCTGAAATTTTTCATCTCTTCCATCGAGAAGAAAGCACATCATATAAAATCTGTTTTCTCGCAAGATTCAGTATTGCTTCCATCGCTCTACCACTTACAAACTGAAAACATTGACGGAATGTAAAGTAATGTGATTAGAACGCTTGCTGTTGTCAACGAGTTTATGATCTCCTAAGATTACTATCGATTCGCTAGACGAACACCATGCCTTTTTTTTGGATGAACTTGTTTTCTTCCAGATTGATAAGTTCACTTTGATGTCATTCTACGCTGAAAAGAACTACCGAAATCGTTTCTTTCACAAACGCTAGGCAAAACTACGTATCATTTATGATGTGTGCGCGTGTACGAACAGTGAGGGGGGAGGGGACGGGTGAAGCAGAGGATTGTTGCTATTGAAATGATTACCTGTTGATCATCTGTGATGGTTTGAATGAACAAATTCTGTTCGCATAATACTCATTCCATTTCCTTGCATCGGTATTATCAAATCATCATAAGAAAAATTTACTGAAAATCTTGATTATTTATTATCTCTGTAAGATATAGAAAAAACCAAAAACAAATTGAGTTAAGTCATTTCAAATGTATTTTGTCGTCGAATACGCATCGTTGTGGTTTTCATTGAATGATACAATGAATATGTGTTCCAATGTAAACCATTTCGTGCTGTATTTTGTAAAGCTAGCGGTGATCGGACATAAACACCATTGAGATGTGATTGAAAGCAATTTGTAAACCACCATGCTCCATGATACGTAAATGCACAATTATCATAATATAACTTGTCATAATCATGATCATATGTAGAAAATGATATTCCATTAGCATTGTCCCATGATGATGAAAGTGAATCACCAGCTGTTGATATATTCGAACGAAATTGAGAGATTTGTAATTTGTAATTTTGATTCTCGCCGTCTAATGCGAATTTACCATATTCGGCTATAAGTGATGGAGAATCCCAAGGTTGTAAATCGACCCGAAGACTGATTGAAAACAAAAAACAGAAAACATTAATGATAATCCTTATTACAATCAGTTTTCTATAAACATGAAAGATCTGAATTTATATTTACCAATAAATATGATCAATAAACAAAAACTTTTTCTATATTTTGAATTCTATATTCGTGTTATAAAGTGAGTTCTAGAAGTTTTCAATGTCTGTTCATATTCTTTCTCGATATACTATATTCTACGCTCAAAATTATGGAATCAAGATAATCAATATATAACTCATTATCGTCATTGATTCACTTCTGAATAAATATCTTCTACTATATCTTATGATCCTTTAAATGGAACGATGAAGTTAATGCAAGTAACTAGTTCATTCATCAAATTCTGGAAACAAGAATGATGGATAGTAAACATTTTCTTTTCAAGAAATATATCACGGTTATACGAAATCAAATGGTTCTGTATCTAAATGTGTTTTGTTTTCTTTTTCAAGTTAACATATTTGACAGTACAATATTGACATTATTAATTAGAAATATTGTCTTCGACTTTGTACAATTTTTTTCTATTAGAAATTACAGCAAATATTAGATACATCTAATGAAACACTGACGGCGAATAAAAATGTTCGCTTTTATTGCAGATATTCCATACTATAAACCGTTTTATATGTTAAATTACATGATCTGATAGTGCTTTATTAGGCTGATCATAATTCTTGCTATTTGAAATGTTTGCATTTTTAATAATTCAAGACATTGTACTAAATGAGGCATTACTGCTAAAGTAAACATTGAGGACCAGCTTCCTTATCTACGACCAAAAAACCCTGTATCTTAAGTCTTCGCAGTTGTTACATGTGGGTTCCAATGAATATTGAAAATATATAAGTATCCGTTGTCGATGTAGTGTCGTTGTTCATGGAATTATACGCATTTAACTCGTGTAAGAAAACACATGCGAGAACCCTAGTACTATAGTGAGCTGAATTTCTATACTTATAGTTGACATATTTATAGTTGTAATTTGATCACCAATTTGTTGAAAAATTTTCGAGAAAAATTCTTGGATAGTTAGTATTCAAAGAATTAAAATTGCTTTGTTGTGTTAATTTTTTCAGTGAATTCAATTGAAATGTTGCTAATGAATAAACTTACACATATCTTCCTTGGTTTGTCAATAGATGAATTTTTTCATTTCCCAACCAAAATTCAGTTCGTAAATTACCAAAACCATTTTTATAAGCATTCCATCCACGATAAAAATCGATTGAACCATTTATTCGACGTTGAATAATAGTCCATCCTGTTAAAAAGAAAAACGATTTATTTACACATTCGTTTTCTCTCATATAAGTGAATTCATGGCAAACTTACCGATGTTATTTTCAAACGTACATCTAACGTTAAATGGTTCTGATGCAAAATGTGGTTTTATGCGAAATATACCATCTTGAGTCAGTGATGGTTGTTCATTCAATACATCATCGCAATCTAAATAATATTCAAAACTTTCATGACAGATAAATATCAATCAATACAGGAATGAATAACAACACCAGATTGGAAGTTTGAAGTATATCTTTAGTTAAGAATGTTTTCTTCTTATAGAGAGCATGTCTTTACTAGGCTTTTCTTGCATAAGAGTCATCCTCGATATTGATTCACTTGAATAGAATGAAATTTCGACTCAATCAGATCTATAGTACTATAGAAATATAGTGAGTATCTATTGACTATTTGATTATAACTGTAAAAGAGATCAAATCAATTCGATTTAATGCTTTACAGTCATGTTTCTCTAACAAATTAAACATGAAAGGATGACAAAATCTCAAATTAAATTCGTTCATATCGTTGAAAACTTGAACTGATCGAATATCATGTTACCCTTTAGATTAGGTAAAATTTCAATGAGGTCTAATTTCAAATAGATATTGTTCTTTTAAGGAACTGCTAATAGGTACAATCTAAATAACATTAAATGCAAAGCGACAATCTCAGTTTGCTGAAAATCTTCTAAATAGAATACAATAGATCGAATTTTTCTACGATCTCTCTTTTCGGAAATAACAAAGTAGCATGTAAATTTTGACATTTGATCATCAAAAATGTTCCGAGTCTTATAACTATGTGTTGATTCTTAAAAAATCATCCAATACGCCATGAATCATTCAAAATGTAACTGTGAAGAATATTATTAGAATAAAAAAAGATTGTTACTAACCTATCGGCATTTGATCATGTTGCAATTTCTTTTTCGTTGAAACAAGTCTTCTCACGTGTTGAATAGGCTTTTGTTGTTGATGCATATCATTCAAGAAATAGTTTACATTATTTGTTAAATTTCTAATTTTATTATTCATCGATGACATATTGAATGCAAATGCATGTTGTTCTTTCGATATGCGTGACACTAAATCGTGTGACTCTTGACTAGTATTTTGAACATTCGATAATGAATTTTTGAGATTCAGTAATTCTTTTTCTAAATAATACAATTTAATTCGTTGACTGTTGTAATAACCGATCATTTCTTCAATTACAATATCAGTTATTTCCCCTTTGATGCTTGCCATATAATTAAACATAGTTTTTCGAACTTCTTCTTGCACTAATTCTCGACGTGGTAATCGTGAATGAACTTTATTTAGTAGACTTGAATTAAAATGCGAAATGATCGATGGAATCGAATTCACCGTTAAAATATTAAAACAAATCAATATGGCAAAGATAATCGTATTCATAATTTAATCTAAAAGAAAATTCATTGACGAATCATAGTATTGTTCTAGGACTAAAAAGTTACAACAAACTTAGGGAACTCTAATTTAAACTGTTGTTTTATTTCATAGTCGTAGAAAGTTGAGAATTCTCAGTTATTTCATCGAAGAAATCAATATGTTAAATAGAGTGGTCACATTGATATTATTCCTGAAAAGAGAAAAGTTCTATAAACAAAGACATCCTATCAATAAAAATACTTGTCAGCTGAATATTCAAAATATGTGAACGAAGAAATATCGATGCTTACTTATTATACGATCAGAAAGTAGACACATATATATCAAGTGGAATTTTCCAAAGAGACTAATATTAACGAATATAGGTGGTTGTGAAAATCTTACATATCTTCTATATTTCTGTCTTAAAATACAATACACACATTTTACAACATTTATATGATGCGACAACGTTAATACTCGTAATCTCAAATTAAAAACGACTCTAAAAAATCTGAAACTTACACAACGAATCAATCTCACATAGAATAGTTCAAATTGAGTTATTCTCGGTTTTTTTCGGACTCTAGATACATCGATACATACCGAGATGATCAAATCAAGGTTGACTTACCTGTGACTAACGAAAACGCATGTTGCCATGGAACATTTTCATCAACCTGGAACAGTTATTTTGATGTATCCAAAACAATGACCAAGATGAATAGTGACAAATGCAACAAAAAGCATGACTTTGCTTACCGATCCATGACAATGACTTTCAGATCTCAGTATTTTATTAAAAAAAACCTTGTAGATATTTTTTGAAAAGAGTATTCTCAAATTTTTGGCGAGCGCAGCAGTTTTCACTATTGAACATTGTGATTAGAAGTCAAAAGGATCACTCAGAACTGGTGTATCTCGCTCTCATTTGTTATTCGTGATAATTATGAACGCTTTTCTTAAAGTCATTCTTAAAATTTTCTGTAGTGCACGACATACAAGTTATAATCAATGCAAATTCATGTAACTGAAATAAACTAGAAGACACGAAATCTTTGATCAACGCTTCTCAATAGTTCTAAAACAAATTGATCATCGTCGATATAAATAGTTTGAAGAAAATGCATTCTAGTCAAGAACATCAGATTTTAATATCATATTCTGCATATATTCATGCATACTCATTGCAAATGCTCAAACTCGTCTTATATAAATATATATGTACTATGAAAGATGACTCTTCATTCTCTGGAGCTTTTGAAGTGTACTTCTAATTGGGATAATCTCGAAAATACAACTGATTCCATGTATGACTATACTTAGATAGAGAATATCGTTAAAATAATATGTAGCATGGTGGACCTTGTGTATCATCACTATCGATATTTCTCTTCCATTATCATTTTCTCTCTCGATAAACAATGTCGAAAAAAAAAGAACCATAGAAAAGCAATTTATCACTCTATGTCATTGAACATGCTATAAAGAAAAATATGATTATGTCTATCCGTGATAATCAAACCTTGTGTTCGCTATTTGATATATCTTCGTATATACTTCCTGTTGTATATTATATCATTGAATAGAAGAACAATTGAGTTATTCGTCGGCATGAAAAGACAATAAAGAAAGTAGCATGTTCATTCCAATCGATACTGCTAAATAGAAACACGTGCAGAGCAACTGGAAAAATGATAGGTCTATCAAAGAAGGTACCGCGTTTATTCACTAACGAACTTTCTGGCTTTCTGTTCATCAGACACGCCTTCATGATCAACAAAGATATAGAATGTTTTTTCTATAAATGAACAAGCTGTTCTATTTCCATTGTATAAACAAATGCAGAAACTTAACCGTTTTTATTTGATATTCTTTTTTGTCGAAAGCTGAAATCATCAGCAAACCTATATCAGATAATGCACAATTTTGTTCTTTTCTTCTTATATTGCGGCATATATAACTATGCCAAGTTACTAGAATCATCATCGATCTGAATAAAATCCATATTATCCATTCGATACATAATCGATGGCTACTTGAAAGTTCATCAGTAAGAGAAAAACATATTCGATTGTATCTATATTTCTGATAATGATGAACATCTGTTTGACTAATTCAACCAAATGAGATGATTTGTTTGTTTGATTTTTTCCCGAAATACAAGAAAAACGAATGTCATGTTAAAATAACAGAATATTCATATACCTGAATATGTTGATGAACTTCTTGTCTATGAATATATAAATATACAGAAAAAAACAGAAGATTAAATGATTAAAAATAATTGAGTTTGATCTTCTAAGACCGTTAGATCGAATCATTTACTTTTTCGTATTCACAGATGCTTGATTAAGTCGATTCATTCATAGAAAAATCTTAAACAAGCAATAGAACTGATCGATAAGATCATTCTTAGTGGTTTAGTGTAAATCAATATTTTATAGAATAACAACTTCTATTTCTTTGATAATCATGATGATGACGTATTCGATTTCGAATGAAAATAATCGATTTAATAAAAAGCATTAAATGCTGATTCTCTATTTTGCTATGATTTTCAAGTTCTAAATTTGACTCGAGGTTATTTATTGCACGGCGATTGATTGATATGATAAACGAAGTTAATAGAATGCACATGTTGATCACTAGATGAGCATATCGACAATAGGCATGTGTTTTCTTTTATAGAAATGAATGCATTTAAGCACGAAGCCACCCATCGGCAATGTAATATTACAAGTGTTTGTTCAAAATTGAATATAAACAAATCGATTCATCAGAAAAGAAAAAAAAATGTTTTATCTAGAATGACAGATGTTAAGTGAAAAAACTAGATTTTATTTATTCGTTCAGTATCGAATTACAGGAATGCTTACGGATTTTCCGTATATGTCGTTGTTGTATTGTTTCTATTCTAATCGATAATTCGGGGCAATTCGAATATGAATCAAACGCAGGATTCAGTAAACCCATGCAAAATATTTTTCTATCAACCTGGATAATCTAGCGAGAGTTGCTTCTATATTCTGTGCTCAACGGTTCTGTAGATTTGTGACAGATCTTAGAAAAAACGATTTTGTTCACAGTAACAACAGTTGTTTTACTGTTGGAGATTCGAAAAAAAAGGATCTTAGTAAAAAAACAAATATTTAACTTGTCATCTAGTATTTCTTAAAATAATCTTCAATTTGAAAATGATCGTACTCGTACTGATACATGACAACCAATTTTTCGAAACTTCTGAACGCTATATCTACATAAAGAAATTTATTTCTCCTGAATAAGCATAAGTTTTTTTCATGTACTTGATGAAGAACTCTATAGATCACTGAAAGATTAATTCGAACAGATATGTCGAATATTTGAGATTTTTTCAAGTATATATCTATTTAAACAATTCACAAGTTGATTTATTTTGAAATTTGTTACGAATTATTATAGTGTTGCAATCTAAAGTCTCTGATATGAAATATGACACGTATGTGTTGTCTCATGTCACATTCATATGATCTTAATATTTTTCCATATCTATTCATCATGGTTATTTTATCAATGTTTTTCGAACCTTGCGAGTTGGTTATAGAATATTAATGGAAAAGAATAGATATTTTTTTGCTTGCACCAATTAGTTTGCAGCATTGATTATCCTTTTATCTTTTGTTTATATATTACTGTGTAAAAGATTTTTTTCTCTTTTTCGTACAAATTTGATTTATCGATCATTGTGTAATGATGGATATAGTGTTTGTCATTTAATTTTTACTATCTTGCAAAAGAAAACCGTATTTGTTGAACATACTAATATCCTATACTGTCGTCAGTCACACTGATAGCGTTACTTTTCGATCGAATCTTTCTCGTTTCCTTTCTGAGGCATTGCTCAAATTCCTACTAAGTGTGTCAGACGATTTCTCAAGGAAGGAAATCATAAGTTTAATATTGAAATAAATTTTAGCTCTTTGATTGTGTTTTTCACATATATTAATTATTCAAATTATCAATAAACAATACATCAACACAAGGCATATCTATCTATTCAACTTTCAACAAATTATTTCTCAAATTATTTGAATTTCGATTACTAAACTCCTTGAGAGTATCTATCAGTTTTTTTTATTACATAGAATATTTTTCATTTAAATCAGAAATATCAACGTCTGTTAACGATTAATATCCACCTTGATCCTTAAAAACACGCTCAATGTCTGCATTGTGTGGATTCAGTGTTGGAAGCCATTGGGGTTTATTCTTCTGTAACCATGACCAGAGAACATCGGAAACCACTGCATGTCCATATTGATTAATATGAAAACCATCAACACTTTCAATCAGTTGCCATGGTTCACCACCTTGTGCTATCCATTCTTGAATAACATCATCAAACGGAAAGTCAAGATAATCAATATCGTATTGAGTAGCCTTATAAGAAAATGAAGCATCTCTTACAGCAGCAGATAATTCAACAGCTCTTTGTGTAGTCAATACACGAAGTGTAGCGTTTGATGTCATCCATCCATTACATGGTGAAATTTGTAAACACGATAGATAATCATAGATTTGAGGATAAGTGACTGGTGGACCAACACGACCAAACGGATGAACACGATCATGCAATAATTCATATAAAAAGCTACCGTTGGCTAAACCAGTTGTGAGTACGTGACTACCTTTGGGTAAGACTGTATCAAGATATTGAAGTGTAGTTAAAACATTCTGTCGCATTTCGTCAACTGTTGTCATATGATCGATAGTATCTGGATGACCGTTACAAACATCGTTACCAACAAGTGAATAGATGACAAATAGCGGTACATCATTTTTCGGATCGCGTCCTAATGATTTCATAATGTCAGTCATAGAACCACTTCGAGCTCCATTAACGGCAATATTTTGATAATCACGATGATTACAATGATCAAGATCAAAGAAACGAGCATACAACGATCGAGTTTGACCTAAACGTAAGTTTATTAGTATGTTATCAATAGATATACACGAAATATTGTTTACCTTCAATATTTGGCCAGCTAACATTTAAGTGACCCGTAGTAGCAGAATGTTGTGGCCAATCAAGTTCATTTTCGAGAATAAATGTTAAATGTTGAAATACTTCTGTTGATAACTGTTTAGCATCTAACCATTGCTCAGGAAGATGAAAATGAGCAGATATAGAATCACCTAATACGGCTATACCCATACGTTGTGTTTCATTACAAAATTCTTCTTCCCATGGTCTTCCCGTGCCTGCATCCATGCCGTAAATACCATTACAGTTATGATCGGCAACACCATCACCATTAACAACTCGAGCGCCAGGATGACTTGTTTTCGAAAAATCATCACAATCTTTACCTCGCCATGAACTTCCTCGAAGTGTTGTTTCGGTACCAAATTTATCGTCATCCAAGTCCACTGCTGGCATGTGGTTATTGAAAATATTGTCTAGAATTTTACAAATTTCTTTAATACCAGGAACTTGACAAATTTTTGGATCCGCTAGTAATGAACTAAGTGAAGGATTTCGTCGACGGAACTCGGCAACACGTTTAGCAAATACAATTGGAGATTTCATTGCATAAATACGACATTTAGCTTCACCTGGATCGTCTGTGCAAAATTTCAACCCATGACAAATTACATCAGGATTGTCGCCCTTGATAATACCATCGATAATATATGGACCTTGAATAATATATCGTATGATTTCTATCGAAAAATTTAATGAATACTCTTCACTTACCTAAAAAGTCAACGGCAGCCTTACAAAAAAGTTGGTATTTATCTGGTAGAAACAAGCAAAGTCGCTCCAGTGATTGAGTAGCAGTTTCATTGTAAACAATTGTAAGATGATCAACGATTCCTAAAAGTATCGTACATGTTGCACAATCCCCGCCACCATTGACACCATTCCTTAAGCTTATTAAACGACTCTCGACGGATGGTAACAAGACGATGAGTAAAAATCCAATACAACCGATGCCTGTTTTCAACATTATTATTATTTTTTTTCTGCTGGATAGGCCCCATGTAAATTTCACATTAATATACCTAGCTTCGAAGGACGATCACTGTTGAGAAACCGAACAGATGGACAATTTTTTTCCTACTTCGCACTCGTTTTACAATAACATGTAACGTTTGGTGACATAATTATATAGCCTTGAATGTTATAGTCTATTATTTTTTAAAGCAAACAGATAAATAACATAAGACGAAAAAAATATGACAAAATATGATTGTAATCTTTTAAAATCTAAAGATGCATATCAGGATATATCTTAATTGGTTTATATCGAACTCTTCTCAAATGAAATGATTAAAAGACAAATTTCAAACGCTAAACTTTATTTATATTTAAAACAAAATCATAGCAAACTGTTCAAATATTAATATCCGCCTTGATCTTTGAAAACACGTTCAATGTCTGCATTGTGTGAATTCAGTGATGGTAACCATTGAGGCTTATTTTGTTGTAACCATGTCCAATATGCATCTGAAAGTTCTGCATTACCATATTGATTCGTATGAAAACCATCGACACTTTCAAGTAGTTGCCATGGTTCACCACCTTTTGCTACCCAACTTTGAAAAACTTGCTCAAACGGAAAATCCAAATAAGCAGCATCAAAATTTTTAGCCGTGAACGACAATGTTACATCACGTACTGCACCGGACAGATCAACGGCTCGTTGTGTTGTTAAAGCTCGTAATGTATCGTTCGATGTTAGCCAACCATTGCATGGTGAAATTTGTAAACAAGACAAATATGTATAAATTTGTTTGTATGTAAACGGTATGCCAACGCGTCCGAACGGATGAATACGATCATGTAATAATTGATATAAAACACTACCATTAGCTAGGCCTGTTGTAAGCACATGACTACCTTTAGGTAAAACTGTATCAAGATAAGTTAATCCTTTTAAGACGTTCTCATGCATTTCTTCGACTGTTGTCATATCAGCAAGTGTATCCGGATGCCCATTGCAAACATCATTGCCGACTAATGAATAGATGACAAGAAGTGGCGAATCATTTTGCTGACTACGTCTCAATGATGTAGCTATATCAAGTATCGATTTACTATCAGCTCCATTAACGGCAATGTTTTGATAATCACGATGATTACAATGATCAAGATCAAATAGGCGAGCATACAATGAACGTGTTGGACCTACATGTTTATGAATTCATGTGCTAACAAAAGAAAAACTCATCGATAACTTTAGTTTACCTTCGATATTTGGCCAACTAATATTTAGGTGGCCTGTAACTGAAGATAGTTGTGGCCAATCGAGTTCATTTTCGAGAATGAACATAGAATGTTCGAAAGCTTCCGGTGAAAATAGACTTGCATCCAGCCATTCTTCCGGAAGATGAAAATGAGCAGATATGGAATCACCTAATACGGCTATGCCCAAACGTTGTGTTTCATTGCAAAATTCTTCTTCCCATGGTCTTCCCGTGGCAGAATTCGTACCATAAATACCATTACAATTATGATCAGCGAGACTATCGCCTTCGACAGCACGAGCACCGGGATGAATGGCAGATGACAAATCATTACAATCTTTTCCTCGCCATGAACTACCTCGAAGTGTTGGTTCCGAGCCGAATCGATCTTGATCGAAATCAACCGATGGTATGTGATTTCTGAAAGCATTATCAAGAATTTTACAAATTTCTTTAATACCAGGGACTTGACAAATTTTCGAATCTTTTAAATCATAGGAAGGTGGAGGATGTCGTTGACGAAGATTTTGAACACGTCGAGCAAAGGACATTTCAGATTTCGATGGATAAAGACGACATTTATCTTGACCTGGATCATCTGTGCAAAGTTTTAATGCATGACAAATAACGTCTGGGCTGTCCCCTTTGGCAAAACCATCGATAATTATTGGTCCTAACGATATTACATACAAATTTGTCTTGTTTCTTATCCAATAAAATAAGCTAAATAACTTACCCAAAAAGTCAACTGCTACTTTACAATAAGCTCTTAAATTAGTTGGTAATGCATTGCAAAGTCGTTCAAGAGAATTGACAACAGTCTCATTGTAGACAATGGATAGTTTTTCAACAAGACCACAAATAATCGTACAACTGGCACAGTCTGAACCACCATCAATACTTTTCACATTTAATCCATGAATAGTTGGTAATAAAATAGCAAGTAGAAAAAAAATCCATCCTATACTTATTTTTGTCATTTTTACAGTTATACTCTAACAAATACTAGTAACTGATTGCTTCACATGCATACATTTCAAAGAAGAATGGGAATGTGAACACATGGATCGGCTGTTTTAAATATGTTGTCCTTACTGATTTGATAAAAATATAACACTGATATCACCTTGAAAAAAGCCAAGCAAAAAAGTACGTTTTTTAGAATTAATATTTTTGGAAAAGTGACGAGGGGCCGGTCCTATGTACTGATTTGCATTTATCCTTATTTATAGTTATTACCTAAAGTAAACACATAGTAAAGCGTTGTCGATTGTGATTTGAAAACAATTTTAAGTTCTCCAAAAGTCAACAAAATCATTTTCTCAATCGACAACTTTGAATCTATGGAAGATTTTCTGAAATTCTCGAATTGAAATTTTTATTACTGCTTCAAGTGATTCATCTAAAGTTCATGATTTATAAACTTCTTTTACTTTCTTGAAACAGACCAAGTATTTTCAATTGCAATGGTAAGGACAATGACAGTCATTTCACAAAAGTTAATGATTAGTGTCAGCTTTCTAAACTAACTAGGTCTTGTGATTAATCTGAAGGAATATTTTAAATGTTGAAATGATGTGAAGACATGTAATCTGCGAAAGGATTACACATCAGAATATTTTTGATTGCACATGTTAACTTTATCTATGAACAGTAGAATTTATAAATCTTCCTGATTGTACTCATGAATTGTTTACTTCATCAGTCAGTTTCGACAATTAGGAATTGTCAAGTTTTTCAGACATACACGATACTGTTTATTCGTATTTCTTGCTAATGGTAACGACACACTTGTTTTTGTTTTCACTGTTCAAACTTTCAAGTAACATTAAAAAAAGTAAAACAATTAAAATTTTGTTTACACCTTCCGAACGTTGAAGTCAACATCGATCGAGCGAACAAACATATTCAAATGTTAGAAGTCATCAGACATCGTGCGATAGTTATGTCAAATTTTCGATTAAAAATAGATAAACTTTAACAAAGTCGAGTTGATGACTTATGAATGAGTAATGAAGGTTCAGTCAATCAAATTTTTACTAACTACCAGATGTAAAGAAAGAATTCAAAATTCATGCTTGGCATTGAATCGTAGTTCACCATTCTGAACTTTTTCGAACAAAACTAGTAGACCTTTCTTCGGACACGTACTATTAAACAAAAATAATGATTAACAATAGATTGCATGATTGATGATTCAATTTAAACATTCTATTGTGACATAAAAGACAATTGTATTCTTTATCCTTGAAAGATCATTGTAGTAAGAAACATACTGAATGGTTTAATATCAGACTTCAACACTTCATGTTGTCATATTTACACATGTCTTACTCTTCATGGAAATTAGAATACCTATCATTCTGACATATAAATATAGTAAAATAGGAAATTTCCTTCAGTTATTTTTTTATTCTTTCATAAAACAAAATATATGCCATCGAAGTAAATACTTCAAGTTCAGTACATTCTCGGATAGAATCGTCCGATATTGAAAGCCATTGATTACTATTGATTCGTCGTCGGTAGACAATAAAATGTCCAGCTTCACTTATGCCACCTAAATGTACAAGTACAGCATTCAGTCGATAAACCGCTGTAGACGGTTTTTTAACAATTTGAGTTGGATGTATATTAGCAGGTAAAAGACGTGATAATGATATAAATGCATTCACATCAAGTAAATCAGGGAATGATATATGCGCATGGTTTTTCATTGGCCATCCTTCATTAGTCCACGTTGTTCGAATAATATGTAAACAAAGAATTTCTGGTAACTAAAAACAATAAGAAAATTTTCGTAGTCGCCTAATTAATTGAAATGAAATGTTTACTCGTGAAAACGTCGTTAATTTTCTGTGCGGTAGATTTTGTTTTGATTTACATTTATTACAAATTAAACTGGATATCATTTCGGATTTAAGATAATTACCAAGTAGTTCTTGTAATGTAAAGTCTCGTTGTTGTCGAACTGAGAATAACTATTCATAGAAAATATGAATAAAAGCATGCTCAAACAAAAAGAGAAAAGTCTATACTCCTGGACTTGAAATATTTCGTTCAGGAATAAATAATGATAGTGTTTCGAAAAGAGAAACACTAACTGGATTCTAGAAACACACCAAAGACAATAGAAAATCGAGAACAACTTAAACTTTTATTTACTTTATGTTTACATTCGGTACATTGCAATTGTGTTGCTTGTAAACCTTGAAATGGATGTGGTTTTATTAATGGACTTTCGTTAAGTAACAAGGATTTCGATGTATCATGTTCATCAGAATCAAGGCATGCAGCAAAGCCTAATCTTTTTGGTTCATTCAGTTCTGTAATTGTTAATGAATTAATGAGCGAAACAAGAAATTCATGGCTATCTTGTTGTTCAAATGGACGTAACCATTTTGGTTGTCGCATATGATCAATTAATGTTGCAACAGTTGATTCTTGTGAATAGGATGATAATGATTGACCATTGATAGATTTAATTAGATTGAGAAGAATTTTTGCAACTGTATTGTGTTGAAGATGTTCTTCAAGCCACCGAATAAATGTCGACGATGTTGCTAAACATTGAACAATAGCATTGGCGAAACAATTATTTCCATAGTTAATTAATCCACCCGGAAAACCTAATTGAATTGAATATGATAATTATTGTTTTCAAATAGAAGTTAAACATACCACGCCTTCTTCTATCTTGCGGTTCAGGTCCAAATAGAATATAAGCGCCGATAACTGTCAGAATACTTACACTGATAACAAACGGAGATGAAATTGACGTGGGAAATGTTAACATTGTTCAGTTTTATTGAGAACGACTTAAAATATGCATTTAATAAATTATACTATTCAATTCAATATAGTAGAGAAACACCTATAACATCTAACAATTACAGATGTCAGGCTTTGCAGTATAAATACCTAGATGCGGTTAGTTTGTCCTTTGCCAACGTGAACACAACATATTAAGAAAAATCTTAATTGATCAAAATGAATTTTCAACAACCATTATTGAATAATATCACGTCAAATTCTACATAGTTAAGTACAATACTCAATGGTACAACATCGATGAATCTTTAATGTTGTCTTTAATTCAATGAAATATCATGAACAGAAAATTGGTACAAATTCTGATTCTTTTACATGTGCGTTATTGAACATCTCCTTAAAAGCTGATCTTAGCATAAGGACATTTGATTAGCATGGCATTTCTAGGATATGATATGTAGCTCGTTTGAAGAAGTCATATAACAGTCTCACGTATATGTAAATATATATTGATAAAACGTTTTGCAAGAAATTCGTAAAATGCAACCATAAAAAAAGGGCACCTGAGTCATCTAATAAAGTGTTTTACGAAGCTGATTTTATATACTGTGTTGTATATTTAACATAATGCGCGGATAATAACTCACTAGAATTTATCAATGAAAAGTAAGGAAGAAAGTTCATTCAGAACATAGATATTCCCATCGTATACATTTATTTAATGCTTTTTTTTCACCCAAGCGCCCGAATAAACTACTAACCTTCAAAAAAAATTTCTAAACCAATTTAAACATATGTATATTGAACACCACAACATCGGATAAACCACTAGTTTTATCAATCCTGAATCTTTGTTTCTTATTGGCTGGGAAAATAAAGAACTCTGCGTTACGAGAGAATTAAAACAAAGCACAATATAACAATCTACGTATAGGCAGGGGCGTGCCGCGCAACTGATAGCAGCGGGGGGAGGGGCGTACATGTTTTTAGAGGTGATGAAGATAGGATTTTTGACTAGGGGGATCAATATCTCCCCGCCCCGAAAAAAGTATTTGAACGATCTTTTATAGTATAAAATGTTTCAATTGATCCGATGCGAATTTTATTCCCTGACTCTGTTTCCTCAAATTATAGGCTGAGCTTAAAAAACAGAAACTAAAATAATATTTTCAACATTTAAAAAAATTGTTTTTCGAGATGCACAAACCTAAATGCATTTCTAGATAAAGCTTTTCGTCTTGATTAAGAATTCGAATTTGGCATTTTCTTTAAAAACATTTGGTTCTTACTTCGAAACTCGGCTGTAAAATTTTCAAAAATCTTATTTTGAATTTCTTGATTAGAAAATTTTCAAAAAATTTTGAGTAACAGATCATTCGATTCCGGACTTGATTCTTTACAAAACGACCTATTTTGTTTTCATTCTCATCCCTAAGGGCAATATCTAAGTTCGTGCACAATTTTCAGCTTACTGTACAGTTAATGAACTCCAGTTTCGCTGTAGCAAGTTAATCCTTGCACAGAACGATATACATATGTCAATGACCAATATGTATAAAAATTGAATATTTCTGAGCACGTTCAATCCCTCAAATTTGATCCACAGAAACAGTGTAATAGCGTTTCGTTTGTTTCTGCATTTTCTATCCGAGCCAGTGTTTTAGGAAAAAATTATTTGACTACTTGAACGCTCATTCAATGTTCCATAAACCGGCCCTATAAGCGTTTGTTTCGAAGAAATACTTTCTCAAAAAATAATAGGTTTATAGACAGTACTAAAGAAAAAAGGTTTTTTTTTATGTAAGAAGGTTACAGTACTGAACAAGTCTTCTGGAAGTTCGAAGATTAAACCAGAAACAATAATTTTTAAATCATTTGTTAAATGGGGTTCGGACGAGCATTCTATCTTCCTCAATTTCCGAAATAATTGAAAAAACTGTTTCAAACACGTATAATGCTGTTACGTTTGAATAAGTGGATTAATAATTAATGAAAATAACGACGAAAGAAAATACTATACACCTTTCAAAAATTTCGCCATTATTTTTTTTTGAGGGAAATACATCTTAAACTTTAACTCTGCTAGTTCGATAGTATAGAAAAACTGATGCATACGTTTTATACATTCTTACCATCATGGGCATCATTCAGCTATCAAAGCAGGGGGCTTTATGCCCCACGTGCCCCCTGGCCAGTACACCCCTGCTTATAGAAGTATTTGTTAATGTTGTAGAAAAAACAAATTTTATGCAAAAACATCAAACCATCATATAGAAAATGTGTTTACGTGTTCTTTTAAAACAAATCTTACAAAAAGCAAAATGACCTACATGACGATTCTATAAAAATTACCGAGTTCATATAGTCCAAAAGGACAGCTAATGAAAATGAAGAACAAATACTTAGTGAGCCACATAAAAAAAAGAGTAGTCTCTTATTGGACACTAGTCAGCATCAGATAGGAAAATCTGAAATGCTCAGAACAAGTAACAAGTAATATTATTTATGAAAATGCTGACTTCAACTTATTTCTCCATCGTTCTATAGAAATTTCTATGATTCTGATACCACGAGACTTGTGTTGAAGGTACTTGTAAACATATTATTATTATTCTTACTATTATCATGATTTTTTTCACTGCAATTACCCCATGTCTGTCGAAGTCAATCATAGCGTAAGGTGAGTCATTTATGTTTATTCGAAATCCATTAATCGCAAGTAATAACATGAAACCGATTCACTTGACTTGTGAAGGATACATGATATTATGTATGGATGAAAGTACACAACACTCTTCAAGTGCTCAAGCTACAATACGAAATGTGTTGAAATTTAAAATTCTGCAATCTTTGGTCCAAAAGAACTTTTTTATTATCTCTCGTGAAGGAAACACTCAATCGTTCAAGAGAGGGATGGCAATACATGAAAAAATACCTACCACTAATGAACTAAAATAGCCTTACGTTTGCCATAGATTCATAAAAATGTTGTAGTAAAGGAAGCAAATATTTTTTGCGATTCTAGGCACATGTAGCGTGAATATGGAAAACCAAAACTTACAAAGATTATCTTCTAAAATGCTGAATATCTCTTTCAAGCATACTTTTCCGTTCAGTGATTAATAAAGCATCAGATTACAAAAGAAGTAGAAGTTAGTACGGACGGTGGAGATCTTATGCCGATCCAAAGTTTTCCACAAGCATTAATCTCAATTAGACTTCCTCATGTGACATGTTGTTGCTGTGACTGTAAACGTCCAATCTACACGTCTCTGAAAACAGCTTTACGTTCAATCCGTTTGTTTTAAAGGATCAACATGCAACTGTCTAAAATGTTCTAAACAAGCTAATATGATTAAAACTTAGCCTAATAGAAAGATTTTAGTCAATATTCAAATATAGGATTTTGCTAGAGAATTATAATACTAAAAAGAAAATCCAACAATAAACATGAGTTCTCCAATACAACGAATGTTTGGATAATGAGTGAACAATAGTGTGAAAAGCATTGTTATTATTTTTGAAGTTTGTGTCGTCTGCTCGACGTTATTAAATTGATGGTTGAGTCATGATCATTTTTAAACAAAGTTTCGTGAATCTGATCAGCATATATTAAAGAATATAAATTGCTTCGAATGCTTTACAAAATTTTGACTTAAGATTACAAAAACCTAATACTGTTCGAGTTTTCTTACCCATTTTATGATAGACGGTTTTCATCTTTTTTTCTCAATGACTAAGCTGATTACTGTATAGATTTTGAATATGTATCAGATAACGTACAATCGACCTGATATACTATGCATGACATTTTCTATGATGATGTTGATAATCGTCTACTACACTATTCAAGGTTTGCTTTCTCGAGTATTTTTTACCAATGATTCACACATTTACATTATTATTGGCGAGACAAACATACCGTACTTCGTTCGTCCGTCAGCACAAGTGACTCACAGAAAAAGGAATACAAACAGAGAAAAAAAAAGTTCATTTTTCTTCCTCTCATATATGGTTCTATTTAAACTTGGCAGTTGACAGAGCCTGCAAAAGAAAAACTCAAGTATTGCATTCTTCCTACAAGCTACGTACGGACACAATCAAGAAAAACGAAATCAAGGCTCGTCGATTGGTAAGTTTGAACGCCTGATTTTATTGATGTTTGTCTTCGAAAGGGAATTCTGATTAATTCATTTTTCATTAAAAAAGTTATAATTTAAACAAAGTAGAATAGTGGGACATCTATTCTTTTTTGCCATTTGAATACGGTCACCGTATGCAAAATGAGAAAAGAAATGTTTATTTAATCATCGCAACGACATAAAATTCATGAGAATTTAAATACACAATGAAATGAAAGAATAGTTTTGTCGAGAGCACTATATTGTTTTTTTTGTGCCAATCAAGCTACATACTTTTATTATAGATTTCAACAAAAACAACCATGATATCGACTAGTGGACCTTCAAATCACGGACTGTCATTCAACTCAGACAGTATCATTTCATTAAACGACGATTTTAATACTGAGGATGAATTTGAGGAGTACTCTATGTTAAATGAGGACAGAATCGAAGTGAACGAAATTGTCTCGTCTGAGGTAAGCAGTTGAAAACTTATGTTGGTAAATGTTTTAAATGAGTCATTTCTTTTACAAAGATTGGCCAACATCAACCGGACACATTATCAAATCAGAATTCGGTAAAAGATTCTCGACTTTCCAACCTTGAATGTCGTGTTTGCGGTGCACCAGCTCACGGATATAATTTTGATCAAATTACGTGTGAATCATGCAAAGCATTTTTTCGTCGAAATGCATTCCGAGATATGGTAATGAAAAAATGAATGATTAAAATAGAACAGAGAAACTTTTTAAAGAGTTACCAATTCTTATTTTTAAAACAGAAGAATTATTGGTGGATTCATTAAGCCTGCTAACTGAAATGTCATTGACAAACTATAATCAAATAAGACGGAGCTATTTAGAAGTATATTAATTCTTCAAGATTTAGCAATTTCTAACTGAAAAGTATAGATAATCTATGTTTAGCATATTCTTAAAAAACAATAAAATCTTAAACTTAAGATGCAAGACATTTTTAATCAACGTGACGTAGAAGTGTGTCTATCGGTCTGATGTAAATCAAAACCTTCATATGTCTGTAGTCAGCGTTCGATGAGATTAGTGAAAGTTTAAAATACATTGTAATCATATTTTTCTACTTTAGAGTTGAGATCTTCTGTTTTACCAAAATTTTCATATCAGACAAGTTACTATTAGTAAGAAGAGTTGGCATGGGCTTCATTTGAAATACTACGTATGAATCGATTTTATGCTTCTGAAACTTGTATTAAAACAGCATGAGTCTTTTTACGATATTAAGAACGAACAAGACCTATCATATTTTGGTCGTATCAGTTCGATCATTTATAAATATTTTTTCTTCTCTAATATCTTCATTATAAGTAGTTTTCATTTTTTAAAGTGACATTTACAGACCTACCTATTAGTGATCATGTTTCTACTATTTTATCATTTGTCTTTTCAAGGTCTCATGTTAAGTTATATACTGTCATAACTTTGTAAGAGCAGGATAAAGAAAGAACGTTCTAGTTCATTTCTCCGTCTATCGTACTAAATCTAACGTAATTGTGCAGTTAATCTGACAGTAGGTTCACGTACGATAATTAAAAGCGATTAATTCGTAGTCTCGTGATCTTTTCGATTCATGAGTTCAAATCAAATGGTATCGAGCAATTCAATTAACATTTTAAACAGCAAACATGAACTTTTCACAAAAATGGAAACTGTCTATAGTGTCCTCGGATTTTTCTATTTTTGACAAGTCAAGAATTCTCCGATCAAAATCAATAATACTCCATTCGGTGGATGTTTTCTGTTGCTGCTGAGGAAACCTACTCTGTATGTCCAGAGAAATATTCGAATTTTTATACTTAAAATTCATAAATTGATTGAGCTTTAATGATATAATATTTATTATTTTTATTGTTATTAATAGCTTTAAAAATTCAACTTAGTTGTAGTTTTTTGTATTTCTCAAGTTGAAAGAAGAACTTATTTCAACTTTCGGATGCTGTAGACAGTTGCCATTTCGTATTATTGTTATGACTGTAGACGATTTTGGTCTTTATTCTGTTTTAGCTAATGTTGAGTACGTTTAGAAAATCATGAGATGACCGTAAAGTATATGATGAACATAAATGATTCAGCTACGGTCGTAGAGTAAGAAGGAAAAAAAGAGGAGCATGGAAATCGTTTTTCGTCAGTACTTGATATAGATGGTTAGATTTGCCGGTCGTAACTGCTGTCGATAAAGACTTGGGTCTATTGAAATATTCGATATTATCAATTGGCTACTATTTTTTCCTGTTTAAATAGTTCAGACATTGATGAGTATCAACTTGTGTATATATTTTCGAGGAATCAGACTTGTGTTAACAATAGAATAAAGTTTGTTGTGTACTTGTACTTTAATAGATTTGAAAATCGAGCACAGTGAAAGGTTTTATTTATAAATAAAGGTATTTTTCAATTTTCTAACTGTTCATCACAACCAACGACGTATAAACCCTAGCATAAATCTAAGATAGAAGAAAAGTACTGGACTCAAATATCCGTGTACATATATATATATATATGTACAGTAAAAGCAGCACACTTGAAATTAGTCATTGGCTGATCGTTCATTCTATCAGATTCATTCAAATACATTCTATTTACAACACAATACCATATTGATGACTTTTTTTTTCGGTTTCAGTCTCAATTGCGATGTCGCTTTTCTGGTTCTTGTTCGGTTAACATCCAAACACGTCGCAGCTGTCCATATTGTCGATTAAAAAAATGCTTTGATGTTAACATGCGTAAAGATTGGATTCGTACTGAAGAAGAAAAAAAAATTAGACATTTACTAAAAGTAGCAAAAGAAGAAAAGAAGTTAACTAAACAATGTGATTCTCAAGAATACCAAGCTAATTTTCCCATAGTTGTACGCAAGAAAAAACGTATAACATTTAAATCAACATGTCAAGAAATATTTATGACTCCAGTAAATACACACGATTGTATTCTATGAATGGTTTTGATTCTCCTCTTCTAGATTCATAATATAAATTCTTTTGGTTGTAAGCATATGCTACATGACGAGGATCGAATACTACTAAGTAACATAAATAATGCTTATCAATCATCTGTAGATAAAAATGATTATTCTTATGTCAATAAATATTCATCCTCGACATCTTTTGCACAGTTTATCAATGATGAAACTATTATGCATGAGACGTTACTGAAATTTTTCAAGTGCATACCTGAATTTAGAGAATTAGAGTTAAACGATAGAATATTACTGATCAAATCTAATTTTATTAACATTATTCATTTGCATCATGTCATAGTACATCATTTTCAAGACTCGTCTGACATAGGCAAACACATGTCAAAGTGGATAAGTGCAGATTTTCATCATCAAATGTCTCGAACACGTCAATCTTTTTATCGTTTTATGAATTATCCAATATTGTTAAAGCTTACATTAATTGTTTTCATCTTCAGTATTAATTTATCTCCCTCAAGTGTTAATGATAAATACTATGAATATAAAGACAAGAAACGAGTTAATCAACTTCAAAATATCTATGTCAATATACTTTGGCGCTATTTGAATTATATATTTCACGAAAAAGAAGCAATACTAGCAATGCAATTTATAGTTATGAAAATTTTAAAATATCAAGTTTTAATGGTTACAATGGAGAGTTTTGTAATACATGACCCAGCAAAAAATAATTTCCATTCATTAATGCAATCTGTTTTTGGATTAACTTAAGCTATCATTGTCGTCACCCTAAGTTTGTTAAATTACGTTTATCGATCTAAAAATCAATATCGACAATAAACTCATGGCTCGTATTAATGCTTTTATCTGTGAATAGTGTTATTTGAGAAAGTCCAATTGTAGCAAAATATCATCATATAAACTTCATGAAATATGATAACCAGGTGCATAAATAAAATATCATGAAACCGACACTCATTCCATTTCTGTATATATTGTTGTTTATTCGTTGGGTAAATACGGTCTTCGTCAAAATTATATCCTATCAATGAATGACGAACAATGTAGATATTGTATGAACATATGGATCTGTCGTATCGACTTCACTTCAATTAATCTTAATACCAAATAAATATCTATTGATTAATGATATTAAATGTTATAGACAGCATCATTCTTAATTTTTCACGTGAAGAACGTTTATGACATATTTTATAAATCAGCATAGGAGATATTATGATTAGCGACAATGAAACATTACTTGTTTTTTATAGTTTAATTGACTAGGGCTCTAACCAGTTAAGTATCGCGAGTAAATGAAAGAGACCTCTGAAATATTGTGCTACGATATACATAACAGTTTATGATAAAAAGAGCAAAGTTATTTTTAAGAATCATTTAAAAGTTTGAGAAAGTAAAAATTTTATTAACTGACTTTTTAGAATGCTAGACTCTGTCACTGTTCAAAGAAAAACTTATTGCCTAAATTGTTATCTTAGATTACGATAGACAAACTAATATGAGAATTTTTGTTGAGATTTCATGCTTCAATTGAAATATTTCGATCTATCTTTGCGACCTAATACATATTCAGAATCTACTTTAAGATAATCAAAATATTTTTCTTATTAAATTCATTGTTATATTTCGTTTGACCTAATTTGCTTCTGTTTTTTAAGAAACTAAAGCATTTTAAGTCAAAATGAACGTCGAAATTCATATCTAAAACTGCCAAAGCATTCTAGAATCAAACAAAATAATGAGAAACGTTCTAATGTCATGATTAACTGTTCTTCAAATAAGAGTATAGTATTCAAGGGATCTTTTTCATTAATTATAAACGTTAATACTGTAATTATAGAAATATAGTCAGATAAAGTATCAGCAAGTAATCTTTGATTGTTCTCTATGATATTACCTATGTTTGATTTTAAAAATATGGTTTGACTATTTCTGAAACAAAATTTAAATGAAATATCTTATCTGTCTCGTTTAATATCAACAATTAACTGATATTTAGATAACATTCATCAGTTGAAGTGAAATAAGGTCGTTGACCAATATCAGTTAGATACGATTTGTAAATAAATATATATACATATACGAATTCTGTTTTATATTATTTTAGAGTAATATTTCATTCTATCATTTATTTAGAATTGCTTACTAAAATCTGACAAGAAATTGCATAAGAGGCTTTGCATTTATTTTTAAAATACTAATGGAAAAAAAAATTCATGATGATAAATATTGAAAAATTCATGTAGTGATTGAGAAATAATTTGATTGATTTGTTCGAATCATTTTAGATCGAAATACTCTCACTGTCTCATATGATCAAAAAAAACATTTTGGTGACTTCCTTTCAATCACCTCAAAGTTTAATTCAAATAATGAAGGATTTCTGTAATCTATACACAATACGAAGCCAGTGATGCAGCAGGTTATTTGAAATCTTTAATCATTGAATGACAAATCATTCATATAGGATTCATCCGTCTTTGTTCTAAATTAGCATTAGCTGTCATTGACCAAGTGAGATCAGTAACATTCTTTATGACTCCAACATTGAGATAGTAATACCGCCAACTCTATTCCGCTGTTGTAGTGCAGTGAGCGTAGATGCTATTTCATTAGCGTATCTATGTAGAGTCAGCCGTGACTAACTACGCAAAGTAATACAGTTACAGGGATGATCAGCAAACAGATAATCGACATTTCTGATATTATCATGCTAAATATCAACCGTATTTTTTTATTCTGCTTAAAAACATTATTTCGGAAATGAAAGATTCGCTCGAAATTCATATGTCACTCTGCCCTTGTGTCTACTGTAGGATACTTT
This sequence comes from Rotaria macrura, assembly GCA_900239685.1. Lineage (NCBI taxonomy): Eukaryota > Metazoa > Rotifera > Eurotatoria > Philodinida > Philodinidae > Rotaria > Rotaria macrura. The sequence goes on along the minus strand of OENT01000208.1, from coordinate 25,536 downwards.
TTAAAAATGAGTTCAACATCTTTACATCTCGAATACGATCAACGATCATTCTTTAAAAACCTGACTCCTATAATTGATTCCGTAATTGATGATCAGCAGAGCTATCTTCAACATAAATGCTTTGTCATCAACGCAAAAAAAGTCACTGATTCATCCATGGCATCTATATTTCGATGAATATCGATGGATATTGGTGTGAAACATACAATAAAATGACTTTTCAATTATTGTAGTAAATATTAAACTTTGCCCTATCATATAGACATCATCAGAATATTTCAAAAACTACTTTACGTCAGTTAATTAGACAAGTATGAACGTAGTATGTAGAAAAAATCTATCTTCTTTTATACTGCACATGCATATCTATCAATGGAACTACGCAATTACTTGAACAAACAAGAATGAGGATTTGATTTTTGAACTAGTGGTAATTCTTTGTAGACTCTACATCTCGAGTGAAAGTATTCATCAATCAAATGTCAGTTTCTGTGCCATCGGTACTAAAATGGCTAGGGGCATTTTATTTGTATGATTGATATTCCTGTATTGGAACATGTTTTTCTCTAGAATGCTCATTACCTACTAGGTTAAATCTATCGATTGGAGAAGAAAATTCTACATAGAACAGAGGGAAACCATTGTAGCCAACCATCTACTTAGTATTTTATTCTTTGTCAATGAATAATCCATCCGATTTAGTTTTAGGTTGACTACTAACGTGCTCGATGAAATCGAATCATTGTTTCGATTTCTATGTCGAGATCCGTTTGAGTTTGTTTTAGTCAAAATTAGAAATTGGGATTCCTTCATACAAAGTCATATATTAAGAATAATTTTAAAACATAAAGTAGCCATAACAAAAACTCTTAAAATTTCTTTCCAATTCAACTGCGAATCAAAATCTTGAAAATATCCAAACATAAAAAAAGGCAAATCAGTTGATTCATTTTTGTCAAACTGTTTTTGAATTAATTGTGAATCAACAGATATTTGGGAATGAAAAACGGTTTTTCTTTGATATATTGAAAAATAATCAAAACTATACGTTTATTTTGATATCAGACCTTTTCAACGTACAAAATATTTTTTCTTCATTTCTAATGTTATTTATTCAATTTACTCGATCTGTGTTTTTATGTTCTGTTACTCCAGGCGAGAAAGAGAAAAACATATTTAATCATCAACACAAGAATTCATTATACTGATGTCGGGGAAAAAAGTCTTTCGTGTAGATGGACTAGCTAAACTAATAAACAGTTTCAATGATATGTAAATGTACTCCAAAAAAATATACGACGTATTTTCTTGTTTTGTATGTCGTTTCTAGGCATTAAAAATATTCTTCTAAATAAACAACGATTTTACTATTCATTTTCATGATGAAGATTTTTTTAAAATACTACTGTGGGAAGATAATTGGATACTTGAAGCGTTCATACTTTTTAGTCAGTCTAATTACTTTCTTAGGCTTTAGTAAATTTTACATAAACTAGAAATGATGAAAAAAAAACTTTACATACTACTAGCATTCAAGACGAAGGTAATATTACATTGAATACTGTATCATCTTATTCAGAATTTAGCAAAATTATTGAAAACCAACTAGTAATGAAGATTTCTCACGAGAATTTCTAATTTAAGTATTTTCTAGACGAAAGTCTCTAAAATAAGAATACTGAACATGATACTATGGCTGGAAAACCAATTCTATTAGTAGAGTTCCAACGATCTCGTTACTATCGATAAATAGTATGCAGATTTTTTATACCAAACGTATCTGTTCCGAGTAAACACACTTGTCCAATGAAATTTTTATTTACAGTATATTTTTAGTCTATTTTCATTTTCCATCTTTCAATAAAGTATCTAATCTCATTTATTTTGCATGTGTGTACATCTTTTCTCAATTTAAAATGTTCTGCTATACTCTGTATTCTTACGAACACGTTATGCTCGACGTTACGAGTACATTCTATAATGATTTTCACTGGTTGTTGTCGAAGTTTCATTTGCAACTTTTGTTTTATTCTGAACTAGAACCATCAAAAAGAAAAAACAACGAAAGACAATTGTCTCTTAGGGCATTCATCCATCGCATTGCTCAACAATGCCATACGTAAGAGTACTGCAACTTGCATGTTATATTTTACTACACTGCTTAGCTAATGCTGAATAATTGCTTGGATTATCTTCAATATATGTCCAACTTGTCGACCTCATTACTTGTAACTTCAAATTTTCAATTAGTAGAATTTATGAATAATTATTCTACTTAGAGCGAGTTTTTCAATATTAATTTTCTCCACTAAACTCTTACATTTCTAATTGAAATTAAAAGTATCATTTTAATTATAAATAGCATTGATAAATTGCAAATTTCTCAAGAGGAAAAATCACCGCAACCTTAGTATCGTAGTCTGTAAAAGACTTCATTAATTGACAATATTTTAAATGAAAAATATCACAGTGAAAATTCATAAATTCGATAGCCTTTCAATAGAGCTCGGATACAAGAAAAATGACTATTTCACAAAGCTAAATTTGCTCTTTATTCGTTTTTAGGTCTATAGAAAGCAGTTTAGTCTAGCATATTAAAACCGTCAGCCAGGTTTTAAGATAGACAGTGGACTTCTCTGTGATTTTATTTATAGAAATTTAGTAATAAGAAGTTTCTACAAACATACAAACTTCTAAAGCAAGTTATTATAAATATATTCGCTAAGCGGAGAGCATAGTTTGAAAAATTGCATCCGTAATCAATATATGAATAGAAAATGAACAACACGACTTGTAGTATTGTTGCTAATACTACGCTAGAATAATGAGATGTCTTTCAGCGATAGGAAACAACTTTTCTTTTCTTCTTCTTGAAAATGACTAATGTAAATAAAATGAAACTGTTCGTTCAAATTCAAACTACGGATTAGATTTAAAGTAGGACAATTGAGAATGCTAGCTTCGATAATTGAATATTCTCAAGATTAAATCGAGGGGCAAAATGCTGATTTCTATGGTAGAAATCAACGGAATGACTTTCAATCCTTAAGTATCCGAATAGTGACTGCAGATGATTAAAAAACGTTGGAAATCACTAGCAGCCATTAGAAACCAAGAGAAATAATTAGAAATTAATTTTTATTATAAAATAGTTTCGTTAGTAAAATTAAAAATAGAACTCTGATTTCAATTGATTTGTAATGATTGTTCTAATTTTCTTGATTTTGAATAATTGCCAATATTTCAATTAACTTAAGTGCTCTTGATTTCTAATGATTTCTTCTGATATTCCTTCGAGTCTCACCATATCCGATAATCCCTATTGATTAACGATGAACATTGGAAAACTGATTTTCAGTGATAGATATCACCAGTAATCAAAGAAATTATTAGAAATCAGTTTATTGCTCCTTGACTAGAAGCTAGAGCCTTAAATTCTTTAAATAGCACACGGTCTTAGCACACCTAGCTTTCCCAATACAAGAACAATATCTAACAGCTATTCCAGATTGTTACTATTACTATTCCATTTGAAAATTTACGTCAAATTGTAATATCTGACAAAGTGGATGCTCTTTATTTCTCCACAGTGCAAAATAGAACAAAAATAAAAAAAACTAGAAAAATGCTACTTAATGAGAAAGATTTTTTATTAATCCAACTACACCTTTTTAATAAGGGAGAAAGCTTAATGCAGAAAATTTGCTTTTTCAAGCACTGCGTCTTTACATATCCTTAAAAATAATCACAAAAACAATTGAATATCATGAAGCCCCTACGAGAATCGTCGGATGCATGCTAGTAGAAGTATCGGCCGAGAAAAAACGTGAAAGATTGTTCGTTTCTTAAGAATGAAAAGCATACTTACGAAAATCTGACAGTAAAAATTGAAAATTTTCGTATGAGACGATTTTAAAAAATAACTTCAAATTTTTTATGTTTGTGTAAAATTGCGTTTGAAATTTTTTCTTCGATGCATCGATCAACAACTTGATAATTTATAAAGAGTCGAAATTCATTTAAAAACTATATAGAAGAACAATGTACATTGCTTGTTTCTTTTTGAGAAAATACGAACAGTTCTTCTATAGACTATTCGGATGAATGAGAATAAAATACATGCTTGATAAGTTGAAAATTTTCTATTTCTATCAAGGACTCCGAAATTTTTCTACAACACGAAAATTTTTTTAATGCGACTCTAGTAAACACTTCGGGGTAACATTATCAAAGAATACTATAGCCATGATCAATAGGTTTTCATGTACTCATTAGAGAAGCGAAAAACTAGATAAGTACTCAGCGTATAGAAATTGACGCTACCATTTAAAAGTCACATGTTGATTTTCGTCGAGACTTCTCTCAAGTTTACAATTCATTAAACATTTTTTCATAACAAAAACGCAAGGGAACCTAGACATAAAAATGACTGGTGAATTTTTCACCTTTAAAAAACATAGCATGTTAAACTGATATCTTTATTTTAGATATTTCCGATATGATTCAGTAAACACTAGTTTTATAGCACTGCAAAGCATTTGCGATAGTATCCCATTCCATGTCACACTGCCCATTAGATTTTCTTTGCATTTTCAATGCAAATGAATTTTTTTTGTTACACGCCATCCTCACAAATAAATGATGATACTTTCCTGTCTCTCATATTCACTACAATGTCGTGTCATATTAAATCCAACCTATTTTTATAAATTATTTTCTTATGTATTTCGAAGCATGCTTAAGTCGCCTTTTTTCTTTTTCTTCCTGCAATGATTCATCCAATTAAAATCTAAGCATTAAATACCGATGAGAAAATATAGTCGTCTTCGTTTATCATTTATGACATTTTTGATGAAAACACAGATTAATCCTCACCATTTTTCTCTTGGTCGTCCTTCGTTCTTATTATTGTGCTTCGTGAGTCATAATTTTACATTATCTTCGAACGCATAAACAGAAACGCATTCCTCTCCACGCTAGCTAGTTGCTTCTGGGGAAGTACAGCATAGGAGAAGAAAAAAAAATGTTTCTTTTCTCTTTTCACTTATGGTTCTAGTAAAACCCGTCAGTCGACAGAATCCGACACAAAAAAAACACGGTAAGTGTCGTATTCAGTAATAACAAGGCAATGAAAACAACCGAGTAAAGAAAGCAATACCCAAGGTGATTTATTCGTAAGTTCGGATGTCCCAGTTTCTTTTTTGTTGCTGTCACATTACGTTTACTTTTTCATGTTTGTAAAAGACTCGAAATAAAACAGACGAGAACGTGTAAACATTTTTTTATTCACATGTCTTTTTGACTTTGATTAACACGTGAAAGAAAACAAATTCTACCATTATGATAAAATAAAATACTTAGAAAAGAAATTTCTAGAGAATGATAGGTCTTTTTTCGTTTTGAAGATGAAATAATTTTATCATACCTATTGAAAAGAACAACTATTATGTCCATTCATCAATATTGTGGTCATATGTCATCAACTAGCTTCAACAACTTACTTTTTTCGCCTGATGATTTGAATCGTCAGGATCGAAATGAGCAAGATTCCATGTCTGTTGATAATATAAGTGAAATAATGACGTCTCCAATAACTGAGGTAAATGATTTGGATACATATTGAATACTTTTCATCTCATACTGATGATTTTTCTCACTAGTCTAATCAAAGTGAATTAGAAAAATTACCAATCAATGATGTCACAGAAGAGTCTCAACTACTTAATCTAGAATGCCGTGTTTGTGGTGCAACAGCTCACGGTTTTAATTTTGATCAAGTCACATGTGAATCTTGTAAAGCATTTTTTCGTCGAAATGCATTCCGAGATATGGTAACTAGCATTCCAAGATTAGGAAAGGATTTGTCAAATTTTAAAATCTTTCTCTCAGGTAGCTGATCCAAAAGAAATGAATTCATCCAATAGTTGAAAACTAGAGTCTATTCCCAAAGTTCAAATCTAGGCAATGCTCTTCAGATGACAACTCTTTATTAAGTGATAGAAAATTATACAATAGTCTATGTATCTGAGTTTTCATTTGTTGTTTAAATTATCACGTGTTTGTTAGATTTTTTAACTGCAAGTGATGATCTTTCTCGGATTATTTTAAATCAGTAATTTTTTGCTCGATTTTCAATTTTTGTATTGATCAAATTCATAACACGATTAGCTTAAGGGACAAGCTATGACTTTCCTACGTATTTTTATCCGTCATGACACATTTCAAACTTCGAATTTTCTCATAAATAAAGAATCATTTTCTAGGCATGTGTCCCTATTTAGTCACCACATACTGGGAATACTAAAACTATTCAAGTCATTGAATTTTATTAAAATATGGTGCTTGTCCTAAAGGCGACACAAACTTTCGAAAGATGATTTCTACAGTTTTATTTAAAGCGCATATCAAAGGTTGTTTTTTCAGCTGCTATCGTTAAGTTCCAATCATTCAATAATCTCAACTGAGAAAATCGAACTATTCTCAAATTTTCAATTACTCTCTCGTGATCATGTAGTCAGCTTGATTGTAGTCGAGAAAGTAGTCTAATGTCTGCAATAGTTTTCTGATGAATTCGACAACATACAGAAATATCTGTATTGTAAACTATTAAATACGATGCAATTTTTCGGACGAATCTCATTTGTTGAAATCATTAATTTCGTATTCAAAAGAAAACGGAATAATAAATTTGTAAGAATGACTTGAACTTAGTAGAGCCATTGTAGGAAATTAACTACTAGTAGAAGCTAGTTGCAAATTATATTGCTTAAGTTCAAGAATGCTATATTTGTAAACCCACTGTGTTGAGTAATCGGAAGAAAAACGACATTTGTAATACACTAGTTTTGAACAGAAAGCTTGCCTTAATTAGACATTCAGATGAATGATGATAACATTGACGAAGCGAGAAAAGAAGCAGAATATCTGTTATTGACTTTCATTTATCAACCGATATAAAGTATTACGGTGTATACGGGAGCAATTAATTATACAATACTATTTTTAAGTCTTGAAGTTGTCTGATAGTATAGTGAAACGATCAGCTTGAATAGGGTACTACTCTTTGGGTATCTTGAAGCTTCGATTTTGATCACTGCGTCACAGTGAAATTAAATATCGAGTCAGCGAGCTTAGATCATGCCAATCTGCAGCTCTGAGCTACGAGAAGGATCACTTTCATAGGAATTAGATGTGACCAAAATTTTAAAGAAACATTATTTGAGAGATGCTGCACCATAAAATCGAAGAATCCAGTTGAGTGTTTTGCCAATGAATAGGCATGCAATTAAACTCTTGAAATACCTTCTCAAAGAACGTTTATTTTCTTTTGGCTCTTCACTGGGAAAGTCATCATTGCATTTACATGCAAGAGATAAACTTTGACGATAACATTAGTAACTTTTACTTGTAGTAGAAAACTTTTGACATCTCTCAACAAAAGTTTTAGTTGGTAATAGGGAAGAAGTTGTTTTTAATTTTAGAATTCTCTTTAAAGGAGCTTAATTACTATTCAACTGACTTGTGTTAGAAGAATAGTTTGTTTTTGGTACCGAACTTTGGAAGTCATATGTCTTCTCCAACTTTGTATTTTTAGTTCAATATACATGCAGTGTAATATCTCTAATGGAGACTAGTTCTATCCGAATCATATTCTATCTAGATCGCAAGCTATCTTTTTGTATACAACTATATACCAAAAAAAACGAGTTTTTATCTTTTAATAAATGTATTTTCGATTTTTTTCCTTTTTATTGATTCAGTATTGCTTTAGTTGTCGAAATTGCATTGAATAACACATAAAACTGTGATAAGTTTATTTTTTGTCCATAATCATAGAACTTAATTGACTATGACATGTTTTGCTCAACTCATGTACAGATATGTTGATTATACTTTATTATTTAAGATGTGGACGTTTCAATATGTCATATTTTGATGGTGAGATAGCTGTGGGTAACCAAGACACCTCTAATTATAATCATTAATATCTTCAACGTTGACTGATAGTGACAAACAAATCATAGAGAGACCCAGTGTAGAAAAATGAGAAAATATTTTGTAGTTACGGAAACGATCTAATGCATGTCGCTAAGGTCTAGAAAACGATTTGGGTGTAGTAGAACTTTGATTTAAAACATCTATAGGCTATTTTATTCGACGATATATGTAATATCAATAAAAAAAGAATTAGTTTAATTAATGCTTTGACAATTCAAATTTAAAACATGCGTAAGCCGCTCATAATATTTGCAGTGTGACTGATTAATCTACCTAGCCTGGAACAAGTGTTCACGTCACTCTGTAACTCAGTCATTTGAAACAAAAATCAATAAATTATTTCCATATGATGCTACAAAGTTGTTGATATACGGCCACTGATCGTATGTAGTATATCACCTATCCACTGTACTGTTTAACACACAGTGACCCACAGAGTTTGTCCCAATTTTGGAGGAGGACGAACATGTGCTTATCCCACTCCGTTCCTATCTGTTCTCACATTCTTTTAATCAGCTGCTGATGAATTAGCGATGGACGATGTCATTAAAGAACTACTAGGCAGATGCCAAATAGATTTTACAAGTAGTTATCGAAACACTTTATCTTTTGACATCTTGAAGGAGTAGACGTAGACACCAGTGGATTGTAACTACTACTATTGATACGTCAATCTTCCGCTCAGTTCATGGCTGATGAGATATTCCCAGTTTGGATACTTTCACCAAAGTTCTGGCATCGAGTTCACTGATTTTTTACGCAATGAATTTAGAATTTTGTTTGTACTCTACTTTTTTTCTCGACTAGTAAGAAGTACAATTAGTCTCAAGCTGAGTAAACATTTTGAAAAAATTGAAACTCAGCAGTCTTTCATTGACACTTTCAAGTTTGAGAACCAGGTGATTTTTCAATGAAATCCAAATCAGAACAGAAAAAAACATGTATTCCAACATTTCTACTATTCTTCAGGCCCCTCGAATTTTTATTTTGAAAATAGACTTGCTGTAATTACAAAGCATGTGACTCGATCATCAATGTGTAAGAAATCCTTTTGACTGAAGTAACACATGATTCCAATAATATTAATCAGAATGTCAATAATTTTATATTTAATAAGAAATGAAATATCAACTATAATTATCTTTGCTTGATATTTAGTCTCAAATAAAATGTCGTTATTCTGGATCGTGTGTTATCAATGTTTACACACGTCGTCAATGCACATATTGTCGATTAAAAAAATGTTTTGATGTTAAAATGCGTAAAGATTGGATTCGAACAGATGAAGAAAAGCAATTAAGAAATTTGTTGAAACTAGTTAAGGAACAGACTAAGCTAACTGATCTGACGAATTCTCAGCAAGCACTTCTAACAATGCCACCAACGTTGCGAAAGAAGAAACGTCTAGTACAACGATCAACCAGCCAAGAACTTGTTCCTATACCAGTAAATGTTAGCAGTTCAAAGTTATTATTGTTCTTTAGTTTTCCCTTTTAGACATACCAAATCAATCATTTTGGTTTCAATCATATCCTACATGATAGCGACAGGGTCTTATTAAATAATATTGACAATGCTTACAAATCGATAATAGAGAAAAACAATTATTCTTACATTGAGGCATATTCATCAACGACACCTCTTTGGCAGTTCATGAACGATGAAAGTGTTATGCATGAATCATTAATCAAATTTTTCAAATGCATTCCAGAATTCAAACAATTAAATATCAACGATCAAATTTCATTAATCAAATCTAACAATAACAATATTGTACATTGTCATCGTGCCATGGTCTATAATTTTCAAGAGCCGCAGACCCTTGATAAGCGTTTGAGAGCATGGTTCGGTAAAGATTTTATCAATCAAATGACTCGAACACGTCGATACTTTTATCATTTTATGAATTATCCATTACTATTAAAGCTTGCCTTGATTGTTTTAGTCTTCAGTACTCGATTATCTTCTTTACATTGTGTTGATCAAGATGACAAATCTAAGCAAAACAAAATACTATTCAAGTTTCAAAATTTCTACACTGATGTCCTTTGGCGATATTTGAATTATTTGTTTGATGAGAAAGGAGCAATACAAGCGATGCAAGTAATAGTTACACAAATTCTACGATTTCAACTGTTAATGTTCACAATGGAGAACACTGTAAAACAACGAACAGACTCGCACAAGTTTCATGCATTGATGCAGTCTGTTTTCGGACTAACCTAATCGATCTTTTTGTTTTACTTCACTCATTAGATGAATGTTGTGCTTGCTACAATGGACTACTTTTGTTGAGAACAATGTGTTAATTATACGAATACGTGGATTTGTATAGATGTGCCATTTGTTGCACTATTGTAAAATCATATGTTCTATTTGTATTCTATTGAATGTTTTAGATTGAAGAATAACGTCAATAGGGTGTTGTGCAACGATTGTTTTTACAGAAGAATCGGCAGAGATTCATCATGCACCTTGATTATAAATGCATGAATGTGTTCCGAAAAATAAGGCGATCGTTTGTTCGGATTAGTGTAGAAGTTCGTAGTGTTTGATATTACGAAGAAGAGCGATATTTTCTCGATTGTCATAAAATCATCTGAATAGTATAGTATTTGTTTGAGTTGTGACATATAAGTTGTACATGATAAGGTAGGATTCATGTTCATATCGAATGAGTGTATAGCGAGTGATTTGCATTGCCAAAGGAGTGACGAATGCGCTTTCTAAACTAGGATTGATGTTATCACAGAAGAATTAGCCGGACTGAAATTTATCTTCATTTTAACTTTGAGAGATAGACCTGTAGAAGCCAACAATGATGAATAGTTCACTATGACTCTCGAAATCGATAGTTATTTAAAGAGGTTTGGTACCTACAGAATGTCAATACTTTACATTCAACATCACTATCTTTACGAGTGAAGCAATAGAGAGCCAGAGATGGGCTCAGAGGGTGTCAATGTTAGCCATGACAAACAGAAGGAATAATAGAAATGGAATAAGAAAGTGAATGGAATAAAATAGTCAATTATGATATGAAAATCGGAATGCAATACTACTGAAAGATGCCTTTTTACAGGCTTATATTGAGATGATTAGCAGTAAATGAATGCGTAAAACTCATTGTGTTAGGGTTGTTGGAATATACAACAGCCTATGATTTGGTGACAGTAATGATTGATGGACTCAACCAGAAAATTCTCTGAGCAAATGTTAGTGTCGAACATCGTTTATGATTGTTGAGAAAAGTTGAATGAACACATAAACAGTCAAATTAATAATCAATGCAGAACATTGTTTTTTCTTAATCTTTTGGGTATTTTGAGATTCCATGACAAGTTCCTGTATTCTACATATATGATGAGAGATGTAACAATAACAATAACAACCTGAATTCTCTGAGTAAGTGATGATTTAGTTTTCAAAAAAAGCTACTATTTCAAACTGACGATATTCATGAATCATGATATCAGAATGGAAATGTAGTAGAATATTCTCTCATATTAATATTCTTCGATTAGTAAACATTGCACTATTTATGTGAAAGACTGTCTCTAAGTGTAATTGCAGTATACAGATAAGAATCGGAACCCCTACTCTCACGGACTCCTCAAAAAGTTCCCGAAAGCTTTAGCTTTCCCTATCCCAGAATAAAACACGTTGCTGATGTAGAGTATATCCATCTCTTTGTAGCTTAGATATATATTTTACTCAACCAAGCACCAACGAACACTTGAATTAAGCAATCTTTGTGTTTTTGAAATTTCAACATATTTCTTTGAAACTATATACCTCGATAGATTCATTTAATGCTCCTGTTTGATTGAATTTTCAATTGGAAGAAATGTACCATAGAATATATATCCTGAAAAATACGATGTTATACTTCATGTTGATTAGGATTTTAAAAATCTTCTTAATGTCTAAAGTTTCTAAGAGAAAAATTAGGATTTGTTTCTCTCTCTACACTATTCTATCAAATACGATATGTCTATCGTGCTTCATCTTTCTCATTTTCTCCGTCGATAAAGTATTGCAGGTCTATTGCATTGAAATCCTGTAAGTTCATGCAAGAAAACAGAAATAGCTTTAAGCAGTAGTATTACTCTGTCGACGAAATAAGCTCTCGGCGAACTTTACTGGCAATCTGTAAAGCTATCTTATGAATAAGAAGTAATATGCGTTGCTTGTTAACGAGTAGATATTTTATGATATATTCAATATTTTCTATATTTATCAGACAATAGAACTTTTGAATTCAATCACGGACGAACATAATGAAGCATTATTTTGCTTATGAATAAAAACTACTAGGTTTACATTTTCTTGAACAAATAATAAAATGCATTGAACAAATTCTCTTTTGACATATCAGTATATTTCCCAGGAATTTTAATAGTAGTTTTTTTTTATTTAATGTCGCAAATTGATAAAAATTGATTTTGAAATAGCCAACAATTCAAAAGCTCAGATCTCAATCGATTCAAAAAATTTGTCAATGAGAAAGAATGAAAATATGTAAAACAAACATTTCAATTATGATGGAATATTCGTGGAGTTGTTAAGATTTGTATTGTAGAGAGTATCGGTGTCGAGAGAACGAGAAGGGAAAAATTGCAAAACTTCGCTTCAAAACATGCATTCACAATATTCTAGGAAAATATATTGGAATTCTTAAACACTTAACAATTGTTATCATCGAAAATTTACTACTTTTTTTTTGACTCTACACATAGAAACATGAATTGAGAAGAACTATTGAGATTTGTTTCTATCATCGGTATTTCCATGTTTTACATTTGTAATTTCAATTATTCATGTGAAAAACTATTCTCTTGATGTCTCATAAAATTTAATTCTAACTCAAATAGAAGGAAGACAGAGAAAATTGTTATGCTGACATAAATTTTGCAAAGTGTTTCTGTTTAACCACAAAGAGATTCGAAAATCCGTCTCAATACACGGCCTTGCATCAGCACATGTAGATGAAAACTGCTAAATGAATCAGAACCCAAGTAGTTCATTTGAAAAACCTTCGTACATAATGAACTTGTATCTCTAGCTACCATATATATATATAGATGAGGCAAGCACAACTCACTAGCAATCCTGATTATGCAAGTCGATGCATTTTTATGTGTACCAAAACTATGTATTTTATTAGAATGAGTTATCGTATGAATTTTTATTTTCGTGTCTTTTCACTGATTGTTAAGTAAACATTTATGGATTGACATAAGCGGAAGTAGATGAAGTCGGATTATTAAAAAGAAATAACAAGTAAGAACGATAGAAATAATCGAAGCAAACCATTCACCAAGTTGATTCTCAATTCTTGATTCATGTGTATTTATAAAAATGGCTCAGTTTTAAACTGTTCACCTGTAGGATGATATCGAACATCAATGTAATTAATACATTGATGCGATTTCAACCTTAAACAAACTACACCATACTCTGAAATTCCTGTAAGAGTTCTATCGTCAAAATAAAATTGCTTTGAATAGATTCGAGCAGCGATAACAACATAAACGAGTAATACAGAAATTAACACTATTCGATAGATAGTTGCATTTTTTTAAATAAAACTCCACGTATTAGAATCTCATTAACTAGGACGATGATTCTCCAGTAACTTTTTTCTCTTCCTATTCGTGGGAATTAAAAAATTGATATGTTAAGATCATATCTGTACGTGTCTTGATAGAAGAAAGGAATATTCAAAGAATCTCGAATTGCACGCAAACAAGGTGATTATTTCTAGAATGTGAAAACATAACTCTAAAAGAATGTCTATTTAATCTTTTCTTTTATCTAGTAAAACAGACTAAGATTACTACAAAACCCATTTATGGTCGAACATCGATGTCTCTAGCAAAATAATCTCTCTGTCATTTAGTTCGGTTTCCATTCATACTGTGGTCAATCTTTTGTTTTGGTTAAATCTTTCTTTAATAAATCATCAGAAAAAAATTTCAACATGAATACTGAGCATAAACTAGTTCTTTCGGTACTCTGAAAAGAAAAGAGAAATACTTATATTTATGTATTATTCAGTGAAACATGATTTAGAGATGAATTCGTTGAACGGTTATGATTAATTCTGAATAATTAAAAGTAAACGATTGCTTGTCTTTTAGACAGTTTCCTAAAACTTAAAGTATCGTTTTAATGGAAAATTTACTCGTCTCTCTGATCTTTCAAGTCTTTTCCTGTCATGTTAAAAAAAGAATCAAGCATATGATATTTTCCCGTCTTTTTAAATACAAAACAATTTGTTTAGTTTATGATGAAAAAGATACACATTGATAATTCAGATCTGATATTTCCTTAGTTCTGTAACTATCTGCATAGGCTTATGAAATACTCACATAAACCATTATAATAGTACGAAAGAATGTGCGATCGGCAAATAATTGTAATCTATTTAACATTACACGGCAAGTACTCGTAATTTCGTATAGTATTTTCTAGATTCAATGATTGCTAGAAGAATGCTTTCTATCAGTATTTTTTGTACGAGAACTCTTATGATGATTGAAATAGAAAAAAAGATTTTATTATATTATTGCGGACATGCTGAAAAACTTGATGAGCTAAAAAGACGTCGTCTTCAATTTCTAATCACCCTTAGTCACTCACTTGTAGTAAACAATTTGATTATTACAGTCCGTTCTAACGATGGGTATAAAGTTTTTTGTTCGATATTTTTTAGTTGTCAGCAGTTCTTTTTTAATTTGTTAAACAGCCATCGAACTGATACGTTCTTGCGTTGTAGTGAGTTGATACTGATCTGAATTTTTTTTTCTTTCATATGATCTCATAAAATATTTTATGCACTTCGCAAAGAGTAGATATATTTTGTATTGATTTTTCTCGATATTCGATTTCAATAGCGATGGGAATTCGGTTGACCCCGAGTGTACTCGAGAACATAATTAAAAACACGAAACATTTTTTCCCGTTGAATTCTAAGTAACATGCAATTTAATGGATCATGAGCTAGAACACTAACACTGTAGAAGCAGTAGAATTTAATTGGATAGTATATGCGAAAGAATTCTTCTTTTAATTTTTCATAAACACGTCAATTTCGGACAGACCTTTTCAACACTTTCAATCATTCATTGATGAAAATATAAATAGTTATTATGCAATTATGATCTTATTTTTCTTTAAAAATTCTCGTCATTCAAATCTACATTGATCCGATCTCTCTACACCGAGCTTCATGCTTATATAACAGATAATACGAGAGAGAATTAAATTGAAAAACTTTCATTTCTAGTAACAGTCTTGATAACTATTGGATCAAATAATATCTAAGTAATGAACGAATGAAAATTCACATGGCACATGGTTTGGGATTCTAGGTTCTTCCTATATACATGGGACACACTGACAAATTAATCTTTTATTTAGTGAAATATGCTGTTGGCTTATCTTTAGCCTACGGTAAGCATTTTTCTTCTGTTCTATGCAATGTAAGTAAATTACTATGATTAGTTTTGACTTCAAGTGCGAGATGGTTTTACAACCCAGCCTATGACCTCTTAAGAATTCATGCTTGCTAAACAGTTTTTTATAGTTTTTTCAATCGATGATTGAGATCATTAATGAATATCTATTGCTAGTTCATATATGCATGGAAAGCAAACAACACAAGCTTTCCGAATTCTCTCTTAAGTAAAATAAAATGAATTAATGTGATTCATAGAATACTTCCAATAATCCACCATAAATAATAGACTGACTAAACAGTATTTGAAAACTATATTTTTCTTGGTATTTTCTTTGTTCTCGACTTTTGGATCAAGTGAAAGTGACAATTCTCTTTCAGCCTATACTTGATATGTCTTTATGACGAAAGAAAAGTACTCCAATAGTGAGGTACAATTTATTCTATACAAATACAAGTAAAATAAGAAGTTGTAGTTCATCCATTTGCATAAGCGTCTAGAAAAATGAGTCACTGAGCAATCTTGAAGTAATGTAAGAAACGCTGTGTAGTACGATTGAATGTAGCAATGAAAAATAACATAGATCGATTGATTAACCTGATATTGTTTCTTAGTATGATATATTCAAGTTTTGAACTGTCATTTAAAGAAAGCTAAGTTATTGTAGTTCATCAGCTTTTGGAGGATACAGGCAATGTTTTGACAGTTACTTAGCAAAATTGTTATACTTGTGTTTAGTCGAGTATAGAAAAATCCTTGGGTTTTTAATTATTAATATTTATACTGCGAAGATGAATAAAAAACTGAATACCTTGAGACATTCAAAATATGATCATCTACTAATGGCAATGTTTATGTCAGTCTTAGATAAAAGAGCGTAATGAAAAAGGGTTAATTCCAAGATGTCTCATCTTTATTTGGCCTTTCAAGCAAACACAAAGTGATTATGTTTAATTAAGTTGCTTTAAAAAGTCTAACGCACGCCATTAAAATATGAAAGAAGTGAAGAAAAGGAAGGAAAAAAAAACCTTTGGCACTTTTCACCAAGCTCGAAATTATTGTTCAAGTATAGAATCATGGAAATTATAGAAAGTTTTTCGGAACTAGCACGTGAAGAATTAATTAAATGATTATTTTTCAAGAGTTGTTATTCAAACTGATCCTCTCGTGCTTCTATATTCAATTACATAATGTTAACAGAAATAGACACTTTTCATGAGAAAGTTTTCATGTTTTTTTATCCTCTTATTATTTTTTCATCGTGCAGCATCAACAACAGTTCTATGAAGTTGAATTCATTATAGGATATGTAATTGAGTTTTTTATTTGAAAATTCAACAGTACGTACAAAAGAAATTGATATCGGTAACTATATTTCGCAATCGATATACGCACTCGTTTTCCTTTCTTATTGAAAAATGAAACAATTGATATAATAATCTGAATGTGCCGTGATATTGTTCACGTTCAGCCATTGAAAAAATTCTATCCATCTTTGAACAGAATTTTCTCATGCTAAAAAGAGATTCACTTGTGATAAGTACGCCAATCATGCTTTGTCTAAACTAGGCCCATGGTGTCTGTCGGATTGCTTAGAAAGTTGAAGGAATGATATGATCAGCTTCTCCGACACTAAGATACTGTTAATTCGTTTTTTTGGGATTACCTCGATAGCAGTTGAACTAGTAAGATCTCAAAAGGGTTAGAAAAAAGTGATTTTGATCTTAGTGTTTGTAATCACATACAACTCAGCTTGATAGAGCTAAACGAGGAGTTATTTGAATCTCGACCGCTGTATCTCAAGACATAATCAGTTTTCCATGATCCGTATTATATCGAACCATTTGCTTGCTGTCTAACTTCAATATCACTGATTTTTAAATCCATAGATATAGGATAGTTTTTCATATAAAAACTAGTCTTACTACATCATACTTGTATGTGCATATAAGGATTTCATACTGAATTTTTAAAGTATAAAATTACTTAAACATTCTTATACTTAACAAAATATTGTCTCAAAGTTTCAGTATCTACGATAAGTAGAAATTTGTCCGTTTATATTTAGTTTTTTGATTGTCTGCATAGGACCCTAAACATTCATTCAACATGATTTGTTAACTTTTGAGATTAGGATTATCCCTTCTTCCTTTGAAATTTGAGCTCTCATCGATCATTTAACTTTGTTTACTTTCAATTATTGATTTTAGTGCACGTTATCATGAGGTATAAAATTGTGATGCAACGTGTCACGTGCTTTTCATCATGTTGTGTAAAACAAAATCTAAACCATTACTATATTTGTGTTGTCTCATTATTCGTTGATGGGCTAACCTGATGATTCTCTTTTCTTATGATTATTCTTATACCGATGCGAATGTTTAATATCAATGATATATTAAAATCCTCTTCATTTGTTGTTCACGACACGTTTACAGTTATGCAATCAATGACATCTCATCATACTCGGTGCGATAGTCTTTCATTCTTATTTTCCTCGCTGACGAGTCATCGTTTTACAATAGTTTCAAACAAATACGCACAACAACATTCTGTTTTCACTAGAGCATTCGGCTTATGTAAAATGGAGAACACGAGAAACGCGATAAATATTTCTTTTTTTTGAATATGATTCGACTAAAACAAGTCAATAGGCAGAATCTAAGAAAAAACAGTAACGACGAACGCCACACTTGGTATATCAGTCACGTAAAGACACAGTCAAAATTAAAAGTCTAAGCCGTGCCACTTGCTTGGTAAGTTTGAGGGCTTTAGTTTACTGTTTTAACCGAGGTTGAAATACTTCAAGATCTTCTTTCTTTGCAAACTGTCCGCATACTATCAACTAAAATGCACACATTTCTGTTCGTTCAGTGATTCTTTTTACTCAGATGAAAAGTTTTCAAGCGAAAGAAATGTTTACTTCACAAGTATGCCGATAGAAACAAAAGAATATTGAAGCATTCCATCGTAGACAACCCTAACATGATAATTTTACTAGAGAATGACTTCTTTTCTTTAAGCACTGAAATTAAAATGTTTAAATTCTAGATATTGACAAAATAAACGAGCATGTCCAATTATCAATATTGGAATAGCATTTCATCGATTGATTTGAATCAGCTGGTATCATGTTCAGTGGACTTTAATCATCAGAATAAATATGATCAACATTCCAAGTTCACTGACAACATAACCGAATTAAAGACATCTAGAATTGAGGTAGATAACTTGAATTCATATTGCATACTGTTTATCTAATACTATGGTCATTTTTCTCACTAGACTAACCAAAGTGAATTAGAAAAATTATCAATCGATGATGTCTCAGAAGAGTCTCAACTACTTAATCTAGAATGCCGTGTTTGTGGTGCACCAGCTCACGGTTTTAATTTTGATCAAGTCACATGTGAATCTTGTAAAGCATTTTTTCGTCGAAATGCATTCCGAGATATGGTAATTAATATTAAAAGGTCAAAAACAAAACTGATATCATGTAGAAACTTCAATTTCAAATAGTTAACAACAGAAATATGCATTAAATTAATCGATGATATAAGAATAGTATTTAATATGAAATGACTCTTTGAGACTAACATGATATTGATTCGTTACATAATACTCAGGAAACGAAAAATCTAGACTAAATAGTTAATTTTTTTGTACTTGATAATACTATAATAGTCAATGTTACAGTAAGATTAGTAACGTGAAATATTCAATAGAGTTTCATTTATTAAAGTCATTTTGTTGATCGATCTATATGTTGAGAGAGAATGTAGTAAAAAAAGTTGGACATTTTTCTAAGATCTTATGTCATTGAAAAGTTTGCTTGGAGAAAGTTCAAAGTCAAAGTTTGGCTGAGGATATTGTCAATGTGACCTGAAGAAACAAAAGCCTTTTCTTTCCTAAATCGAATCAAATTTCGAAAGCTCAATAGTGAACAGCTGGTAGAATAGAGATCGTCAGATTTCCTATTATTTTTCTTGTACTCATCGTTTGTACATTTTCTTTCTTATAGCCATCAATCCAATGTTGGAAAAATTTTCTATGTTATTGAAGTAACATTGTAGAATGTAGAAATTCATTGCATACCACATAATAGGATACAGCTATTTAGATGGGTACCTCTAATTAAATGTATTCATAGATTTGATGTTAAAAAAATACAGGAAACATAGATATGGAAGGAAGAGAAAAGCTTAGCATAGTCATCATAATATATTGAGATTCAATCATGGGGAGAAGCCTCTACCTTGAAATTAAAAATTAGGTTAGGCTACTTTATAAGAAAGCATGTCAAAGTTCTTCGATCCAGTCAAATTTCTCATTAGCTCTGATGTATATTTCCTATTAACTAATGAACATCTTGAAACAGTTTTATTCACATATAGTCATGTCGGAGTTATGACAGGTTTAATCAACTTTCAATATGATAACATTAGACCTGTTTCCTATGGTACAGGATAGATGTGACTTGAAATTTGTTTTCTTGAATATCTCTGTTCTTCATTTGATTTCTTAAAAAGATTCATTCCAAAAGCGAAATTCCTATGAGAGATTGCATGAGGATTCAATGTATTCGCATGCAATGATTGTTCTTTTTTTAAAGTTCTACATAAAAAATGATCTAACGCAAATCACATCAATGCTAGTAGTTCATCTTAAACTAAGTAGCGTGTATAAATTGAGTATTCAGTAAAACGATTGTGATTTTATATTCGTGAATTTCGCATAGTTCCACTTAGACAATCATTGAGAATACAGTGATCATTTAATAGGTGAACATAATCACTAGGCTATGTCGAATTATTGTAATCATCGATTTACGAAGAAGTTGTCGAAGAATGGCTTCATAGATATTTTGACGAATCAATCTTAGCTTTCAATCAATAGAGAAATTCTATAGCAAGTTCTTAATAATTGTTTACGTTCGGAACATTCGAAGGACTTTCTTTGAGTGTTGTCAAGTTAGATGAAAATAAAAGAAAGACCATCTAATCGATCTTGTGCCGTTTAGTCACCAAAGCTTATTGAAAGTCTTACCTAAGTTTTCTGTGATTAAAGTCATAGTTTTCAATACATAAAAAGAATAGAATATGATAATCGTTGTTATTGTTTTATCATTTCTCGGTAGTTTTCAAAACAACTAGTAACGACTTGTTTGCCTGTAGTAAAAAGAATTAGGTATGTATCGAATTGAAGAAAAAGATTTTTCTTCTGCAGTGCAGCTGCTATGTGAAACGAATTTTTTAAACGTTCAGTTCAATAGCAAAATTAAGTGATGAGTCTATCTGCAGAAATTGATCTAAATATTGTGATCAGGACATTCCTTTTGACTAGGTCTTTGGTCAGAATATGCATGAATTTTCGTCCTTCTTTTCACCAATCGACTTTGAATATTGATGTTGAAAATGATAAAGACAATGTAAAATATACATACTGAACATGCATGATTATTATATTAAGACATGCCGATAGTAGACTTGACCGTCTCAGCTATTATCGTACGTAGCTTGATTTTATTTCAGAACTGAAAAGTATCTTTACAATATAATTCCTTCCCGTTATAATATTAGTCAGAAATTCTTTATAATAATTTTCTAGTCATGCAATTGTGTCGAGAGATTATATGAACATCTTCAAAGATTTGAATGTATATCATTCATCGAATAAAGTTTTCCCTATGTCCAAGAGTGTTTGAGCTTCTCGAAATCAAAATGTGTTCACGAAGGAAAGATAGACATATGTTTCAAATTTTCTACAACACATAGCTGTTGCATACTCTTCTAGGTCGAGTTGAGATTAAGAAAAAGCATTAAGTTTAAATATTCAAAAATAGAACAAGAAAACTATGTTTTAAACGATGCATCGGTGATGAATGAAAGTTATAAAATTTTAATGAAATGTCACATGAATTGTCTCTGTTTTTCTTGATTGCTAGTCGACGCTCAAATGTCGTTATTCTGGTGCGTGTGTCATAAATCTTTATACACGCCGTTTATGCTCTTATTGCCGATTGAAAAAGTGTTTTGATATTAAAATGCGTAAAGATTGGATTCGAACTAACGAAGAAAAAAGACTACGATATTTACTGAAACTTGCCAAAGAACGAAGATCTATAAGTGATCTAATCAATGATCAAGAAGTTCGCATTACTTTTCCATTGGTTTTACGAAAGAAGAAGCGTCTAATGATAAAATCAGCAAGCCAGAGCATTCTTAATAATCCAGTAAATGCTGATAATTGTATCTTTTATAGTCCTTCTTTCTTCTCTTCTTCTAGATCAATAATATGCATCATTTCGGTTTCAATCATGTCCTACATGATAATGATAGGATATTGTTAGAGAATATAGACAATGCTTATAAATCGGTTGCAGACAAGGTCGATTATTCTTACGTTGAGGCATATTCATCAACGACACCTTTTTGGCAGTTCATGAACGATGAAAGTGTTATGCATGAATCATTAATCAAATTTTTCAAATGCATTCCAGAATTCAAACAATTAAATATCAACGATCAAATTTCATTAATCAAATCTAACAATAACAATGTTGTACATTTTCATCGTGCCATGGTCTATCGTTTTCATGAGTCACAGAACCTTGATAAATGTGTGAAAAAATGGATGGGTAAGGACTATATGCATCAATTGATTCGAACACGTCAATATTTCTATCATTTTATGAATTATCCATTACTATTAAAGCTTGCCTTGATTGTTTTCGTCTTCAGTACTCAATTATCTTCTTCATATAGTGTTGATCAAGATGACAAATCTAAGCAAAACAAAATACTATTCGAGTTTCAAAATTTCTACACTGATGTTCTTTGGCGATATTTGAATTATTTGTTTGACGAGAAAGGAGCAATAAAAGCGATGCAAATAATAGTTACACAAATTTTACGACTTCAACTATTAATGTTCACGTTGGAGAACACTGTAAAGCAAGGAACAGACTCGCACAAGTTTCATGCATTGATGCAGTCTGTTTTCGGACTAACCTAGTCGATCTTTTTGTTTTACTTCACTCATTAGATGAATGTTGTACTTGCTACAATGGACTACTTTTGTTGAGAACAATGTGTTAATTATACGAATACGTGGATTTGTATAGATGTGCCATTTGTTGTACTATTGTAAAATCATATGTTCTATTTGTATTCTATTGAATGTTTTAGATTGAAGAATAACGTCAATAGGGTGTTGTGCAACGATTGTTTTTACAGAAGAATCGGCAGAGATTCATCATGCACCTTGATTATAAATGCATGAATGTGTTCCGAAAAATAAGGCGATCGTTTGTTCGGATTAGTGTAGAAGTTCGTAGTGTTTGATATTACGAAGAAGAGCGATATTTTCTCGATTGTCATAAAATCATCTGAATAGTATAGTATTTGTTTGAGTTGTGACATATAAGTTGTACATGATAAGGTAGGATTCATGTTCATATCGAATGAGTGTATAGCGAGTGATTTGCATTGCCAAAGGAGTGACGAATGCGCTTTCTAAACTAGGATTGATGTTATCACGTAAGAGTTAATTTCATTGAGAGTTATGAATACTACAATATGCAGAGACGAACTTCAGTGAAATATGTACTAGATAAAATGTTGTTTTTCAAGGATCCCATGAGCATTAGTGTCATTGGTTTAGTGTGCAGCAATGAGAATAATTCGCTCAGGTTGGATGCCTTTTAACTAAGCTTGGCTTTTTCGAATATCATATATATGAATATCCGCGCCTTTTCTTTTGTATTCTTTTCATAAACCACCAGCAGAAACGATAACGCAATCAAAGTTTAGTCTGAAAATTTCGTTTATTTGCATAAGTAGGATTCCCCTTATCATATGAATAACCACACTACTCCTCATCAGTGACAAACTATCACTTTACCAACGTGTGATCCTTCTACGCTATCAGAGTGTTTCATTGACGAAGGATTCCTGTGTCTGTACCTGTGCCTGAAATATTATGTTTCTCTAGTAGTAGAAAGATAAGCGAATACTTTGTCGCGTGGATATGCAACGGTTATTCTCAACTTAGCTGTTATTGTTATAAAAGGCGTTCGAATATCTGTTGAAGTTTATGAATGAAAAATTTGATTCGCCTATAGGAAAGATCTCGATGGACATTTAGTCATGGGCATTCTTGACCACATTACGTTATTGATTGCTTCGAATTCTGTGAACAGTATATTTGAGGAGCGATAGCCAATAGAAATTGATTCAAAGTCATGAAGCAAATATTTTGAATACTTGACAAAACAGTATGCTCTATGAATATTAGGCGTATGTATAAAGAGAAAAGTGATGGATTGTTTTTATTGCATCCTGCATGTTAGGCTGTTAACCAGTTTTTCTTTATTATTTTTATTTCTTTGTTTCAATAAAAAACAAGCGATTGAATCAAAAGAAGCAGCGAAGAATGTAATTCGCTCCCTTTCTTGGTTTCCACTCTTTGTCGTTCGTTATTCATCATGAATGAGCCATGGAGAAAGAAGAATAAGAATGCCATCGATGTAGAGTGATGATATCATAAGAGTATAGATTCTCCGTATGCCAAGAGAGACATATCCTGACATAAAACTACATTTACGTATATCTATTTGGGCTTCGGAAAGTGGAAACCTTAAACCTGATGCCTGATAAAGTAAAATGTAGAATTCAATCAACATAAAAATGTAAAATTTTTTTTCTAGTACTTAAAATATCTGTACAGTAGCTAAAATAAATTCCATATTTATGTTTTGTTCTACTTTTTCTTGGTTTGCTTAAGAGGTAGTGTACTTGTAAAAGTGACACTTGTGCTAATTCATCTATGATGCATTTCTCATTAGTTTTACACTTCTTAAATACTAGAATACGTTTCCGATAAACAAAGATCTTATTTACGATATTTCCTCTCCTTGAAAGAATTGAGTTACTGAATTGAAATAATTTTAAAAGCTAGCTAACTAAAAGACATAAATATAAAAGGATATTGAATATAACGAACATTTGCATACGCCTGGATTGCTATCCTGATAGTACTAGTTGAACTTACTTTGAGTATATATTTACTTATTAGTATTCGATCGGTATATTAGCGGCTCCTTATAATCGGTATGATATATTACCGCTGATATACAGTGAGCCCACAAATTATTCATTCAGTTTAGCAAAAATAGTATACGTTGAATTCATTATTATCAATCAGAAAACCGTTTTGATTTCTTTACCGTTTCTTGATCTTGATAACTGCACTTCACTGAAAATAATCTAATCGAGTCACTGAAAAAAGGAACATTTTGTGATAGACCACTCGTAAATTTACAAATTCTAATGACTCGAAGGACGCAACTTGTTTTTCCGCTGAATTAAGAAAAATAGGAACCAAGATTAAGACGAAACATGCAGTGGGTATAAATGCGTTGGTATTTGATAGCATTTCAGCGAGTTTAGATATTAAAAAGATTCCAAAACTATCAAATGGCATTATGATTTCAATACTTGGGCCAAGGAAATAAAGCGGAAACAGTATACTGCAGTGTCGTTAATTTTTAGGAATTTAACATCTTACGTAAAACTATACAATGAACTTCAGTTTTTCATATTAACCAGTGTTTACCATCATAATGTAATGTACGATATTCACAAATAACAGAAAGCTCTTTGAGACTAAAAACTTTTACTGTTCTTGAGATTTTTTTATAGAACTCTATTTATCATAGATGTATCACATCGATTAGCGATAGCACACAAAATATCATTTTAGCTTCATGACATGAGTAGGAATTGTTTTATGATTCAGCGCAGTAGTTTTTTATAGTACAACCTCGTGTAGTTCATCAAGTTATGCCATTAGTTTTGATTTTACATTATGAGTTGTATCTCAGTTGAATCTATTGGGTGCGATAAAGAATTAAAACAAAAGATTACTTGATAGTTATTCAAGTTTTTGCATTTAGAAACCTACCCTAGGGGAAGTACTGAGTTCAGGGTACCCATGTACTGCGAAAGCCTCAGCAAGGTACCCAATATGGGTACTTCGAAAATTTGCAGTGATTATACTGATCTAGTTACTGCAT